>JASDQU010243433.1:80869-105114 GCA_032191745.1 Picea mariana | reverse complement strand
TATGAGAAGAATGAAATGAATAACAGGCTGAATACAATAACACAAAGATACAAAGAACAACAATAAATATCCAGTGAAAAATAAATTCTATTGAATAAATAAAATAGGTTGAAACTGTAAAACTGCAGAACTGTAAACAACTTGTTTGAATGCTGGTAGCTATCTCTAAGAAGAGATGTGGCTACTACGCACATCCGTTTGAGCATAATTATTACAATGAGGCTCTAGAGGCCTTTTTAACATTACACATGAATGCAAAAACCTTAGACATCCAAAAACCTAAACCTAGGAGATGAAACGCCAAAGGTTATGGGGGCCCCGATGATCTAAAAATGAAGAAGACTTGAAAAACTTGAAAACTTATTGCAAGTAAATGTTATGTGTTTAAAACAAATGGATCAGTTTGCAACACATAAATTAAAGGATTACTTATGCAAATTACACATAGACAACAACATAATCATTGAACATAAGCACATAAACATAACAATTTGATAAAGGAGTTCACCCCTCTTATGGGCTACATCTCCTGGTCCAACTTCCAATGGTTTATTATTATTAATTGCTCAAAAGTGCTCAAAAACATGTCTTACAATGCTCAAACTGACAAACTGACTGCTCCAATGGCTTCAGAGCGTCCCAAAACCCCTGTCTGGGCTCTTTCGGCACCTCAATCGATCGAAAAATGAAGAAGTTATGCCTCCTGGAAGTCCCTCCTTCAAGCTTGCTGTCTCTGCATCTACAAAACGCACCCTCTCTGAATGAACCTGGCTCACACGCATTATATGGCGTAAAAACCCAGCACCAGGCGCAACCGCGCTAACGGTGCAAACCGTAGGACGGTTAAGGGCGCGCCAACGCCTAACCGCCTCGGCACCTGGGCATATGGCGCATGTGACCGCGCACTTGGCAAATAAGTGGTTAATTGGTTACACAACCATGTAACTCCCTCCGCGCTCCAATTCGTGGGCATATGAAATATGCAAAAATCGTGGGCTATGTTATAACCCGCGTGCCTTATACACAATGGTATATGTGGATATATGGTATATAATACAAATTTGCGCGCGGTTCATCACAATGGTCGTATGTTATATAATAATCCACGAGTCGGGGCTAGGCCCCGGCCTGACCCCCCTCTGTTTTGAACTTTAAACAAACATAAATATATTTTCCACCACATAGTTAACAAGAACCATGTGGCGGCACATTGGTTAGCGGAGATTTGTTAGAGCTTTGCATAGTGGGGGAGGTCCGGGGGTCGAACCCCGCGGACTCCCATAACATTTTACATATAACCAAAAACCAAATAATGAGTGACACGTGGTGCCCATGGGTTGGGCCACGTGTCCTCATACCATTCGCCGCCATCGGACACGTGTCAGCTCCTAACTCGCTATCTGTCAACCAACCAACATCTGCCATGTCACCATTGTACGGTCGTACGGTCCTGCCACGTTAGACCGTACACACTGGTACAGTCAGCATCAATTTTTTTTGCCTGTTTGGCTTGACGAACAGATCGCGATATCTTCTCCATACGGAGTCCATTTGACAAAGTAAATATACCGCCGGAATTAGGTAGACGAGACGGACACAATGGTACTGTTTCCATCACATTCCGAGCACTTTGAAATTTGAGCAAAATTTGATCCCCTGATCACCCGATGGGTAAGTTGGTACCTCAACTTCCCAGGGCCGTAAATTTTGCATACAACCTTCATTTTAGGCATATGATAGGCCGTTGGAAATGTATTTTCGAGAACTACACATTATGCCTTCAAACTCTAACTTTGTCTATAATTTCACTATGGCAAGCCAAAAAAACATTGTTTAGGGCCCCAAAATGGTCTTGGAAGTACAAAAAGATGTATTGACATGAAAACTTCCAAAATAAGCCGGTTGGATTAGGTGGGTGGCCACCAATCTCCACCTGCAAGATGTGTAGGGCTTCAGACAACCCTGGAAGTGAAGAATGTGTTGAACTAAAAACTATCAAGAGGAGCCAGTTGGAATAAGTGGGTGGCCACCAATATCCACTTGGATCAGTCCTCCCCACTTAGGAAGAAATGGTCTCCATTGCGTTGAGTGCCCCCATCAGGTCAGGAAATTTCTGTTGAATTTGGCTTCGGGTGAGCCACTTTCCTTGGTGCAGGAGCTACCCTGCCTTGACAACCCGATAAAGCTAGATCCTCTGCTAGTGAGTACCCTTGACCTATGTGTTGACTATCTGATCATTGGATGTAGGTTCCATGTAGTCAAGTTTGAGCTCTGTTGGTGTCATTTGCTCTGCGATCTCCAAGGTGTCCAATAATGGTGGAAAATATGGCCAAAGGAGGTCCACATTGAACACTAGGTGCAAGCCAACTAAGGGGGGTGTGTTGATCTCAAAAGAATTGTCACCCACAACCTTGGTGATAGTGTAAGTCCCATAGAAAAGTGGACGAAGCTTTCGATGGGGCCCTATATGGCATTCTTTCTACAGATGTAACCAGACCTTGTCTCCCACCTAAAGCTTGTGTGGTACCTAGTGTTGATCATGGTGTTGCTTGTACTTAACATTGGCTTTTTGCAAAATCTCATGTACCTGTTGGTGGATGTGATGAATCCACCTAATGAATCTGGTGGCTTTGTCGGCCTCAGAATGAACATGGGAAGAATATGTCTGTGTGGTTGCAAGACGTAGTGCAACATCAATGGGACCCAAGGGTTGGAATCCCAGTGCCACCTGAAAGGGGCTATGGCTGGTGGAGTTATGGAGAGCCCTGTTGTAGTTGTGCTGAACACAGGGAAGACTCTTATCCCATGTACACAGATGCTTAGAGTTATACA
This sequence comes from Picea mariana, assembly GCA_032191745.1. Taxonomy (NCBI): domain Eukaryota; kingdom Viridiplantae; phylum Streptophyta; class Pinopsida; order Pinales; family Pinaceae; genus Picea; species Picea mariana. The sequence goes on along the minus strand of JASDQU010243433.1, from coordinate 102,282 downwards.
TGCGCAAGATGTGCAAAATAATCTGATTGACGACCTTTGTTTGGCCATCGGTTTGAGGGTGGAAGGTAGTGGATTTAGTGAGATTGGTGTCCAACAATGACCAGAGACTCGACCAAAATGTGCTGAGGAACCTACTGTTTCGATCGAAGATGATGGTCTGTGGTATCGCAAAATGGACCCACACTCGCTTGATGAAGAGCTTGACATTATTTGTCACTGTGATGCTCTTCTTATAGGCTGTGAGAATGGCCATCTTTGAAAACTGATCAACCACCACAAATATGCAATCATTTCCTTGCTTGGTGGACAAAAGACCAGACATGTAATCCATCGAGATGGATTCCCAAGGCCTCTCAAGAGTAAGAAGAGGGGTGTATAGGACTTGCTTCTTAACGACTGGCTTAGAAATGGAACATGAAATGCAAGATCTGATATACTTGTTGACATCCTATCAAAGTTTTGGCCAATAAAAATGTTTTTTGTAGAACGACCACAATTTTCACCATGACAAAATGTCTTTCCATACGATTGTGGTGAGCCTCCCAAATATGCTTTTCATGCTCCCTTGCAGGAACACAGAGATGGCTCAGATGACATAACAGTCCATATTGAATGTGAAAATTGGTGACATTCATGCCTGTACCCAAGAGCGGATAGGTGGTGGCGAAGGCTGAATCTCGCTGATAAAGTTGGGGCCACTCAGATGCCTCATGCCTACAGGAATGAATCATAATGGTGAGTGTAGCCACAAGAGGTCGACTGAGACAATCAACGACATGATTTTTTCTCTCTGTCTTATACTTGATGTTGAGATGGAATTGTTGCAGGTATGTGGACCACTTTTGATGGTGATCATTCTGTAACTTCTCTTGTGTTTGTATGAACCGCAAAGGATTATGATCAATGTGGATGATTGTCTCCTTTCCCTAAATGTAATGTTTCCATTGACGACAAGATTTAACAATGGAATACATTTCCTTGTCATAGGTGGGGTATTTCCAGATGGTATCTGAGAGTGTCTCACTATGGTATGCTACTGGATAACTGTGTCGAGTGAGAATTACGCCTACAACATAGTTAGATGCATAAGTCTCAATCTTGATCAGTTTTTACAGATTAGGTAAGGAGACTAATGGAGTTGAGCACAAGCGATGCTTTATATCATCAAATGCTTGTTGTTGTGCCTTCCCCCATGTGAACTTTTCCTTGCCACCACCCTTGGTCACTTGGCTGAGGGCCCATGCAATATGGGAGAATCCCAACATGGACTGTCAATAGAAGTTGGCAAGTCCCAAGAAGATCAGAAGCTCGTTTAGTGTGGTTGGGGCTAGCCAATAATGTATGACTTGGATCTTAGATGGATCCAAATGTACCCCATACTCATAAAAAAATCAGCCCAAGTATTGGACCCCGTTCATGCCAAAGGAGAATTTTTCCAAGTTGGCATATAGCTTGTGCTACCGCAGAGTGCTCAAAACTTGATGAATATGTTGCATGTGCTCCTCCCAAGTTCTGCTGAAGATGAGGATGTCATCTAGATATACTGCCACAAAATAGTTGGCGAAGGGTCTCAATACATCATCCATCAACCTCATGCAAGTGGCTGGTGCATTTGTTAAGCCAAAGGGCATGACCAACCATTCAAAGAGACCTTATTTAGATATGAAAGTTGTCTTCCATACATCAGTCAACTTGATGGGAACTTGGTGGTAGCCAGACTTTAGGTCAATCTTGTTGAAGGACTTTTCCCCTTGAGTTGGTCAAGAAGGTCATCAATTCAGGGAATTGGGTACTAGTTCTAGACTATGATTTTGATTAATTCTCTGTAGTCAATGTAGAGCCGCCAGGTCCTATATTTCTTATGCACCAGTATAATCAGGCTTCTGCAAGGGGAGGAGATGGTTCTGATGTTCCCCTTTTGAATCAACTCTTGGATCTATTGCTTGATTTCATCATTTTCCATCAATGATCGATGATAGTCTGGTCCATTAGGCAAAGGTGCACTGAGGGTTAGATCAATTTGATGCTTGACTTGGCAGTGTGTTGGTACCCCGATGGGTGAGGAGAAGATGTCTTTGTACTCTTCGATGATCCCGTCCACTTGCTTTTGCTACAAAGAGAAGCTTTGTGTAGAGGCCATGTATGTGGTGCCAACCTTCCGCTTACTGTGAGCACGGATCACAAAGAAGACGAACTTCCTGGTATATGAAATGACCTTATTGCATTTCTTAGCAAATATTAAAGAAATAATGGTAGGCAACGCTACCTCTAGTATCTTGTAGAATTGTCTACCCAAAGTAATAATAACACTGTAGGGTCTGTCGTTTCCACAAATATGGTTGTCCTAAAAGAACATCACAAACTTCAAGGGAAGTAATATCACACAATACCAAGTCTTTGAAGGGCTTGATGCCGTAGGGTAGACGACACTGTTGGCTAATGCAAATATCTCTTCCTTGGCAAAGCCAACCGATGGTGTAGGGATGTGGGTGTGGTGTCATCAATTGGTCCAACTACCTTATGACCTCTACTGAGATCAGGTTCTTCTGGCTGCCTCTATCGACAATGAAATGAAGCAGAGCCCCCTTTACCCACATCTGTGAGCGAAAGATGCATTCCCCTTCCTCTGGTTCTTCTGGATTGCTTGGATGGACTTTGGTGGTAGTTACAGGGGCATTGGGTTCGACATCGATAATTTGCTTCCCTCTTTTTGTATTTGATTCAGAGTTAGAATCTGCCTTTGACTTGGAAGCTTTCAACTCGACCACCAATGATTGCTTGGAGCAAAATTCTTCAGTGTTGTGCCAAGGGATTTTATGGTATTCACACCACTTTCCTGTGTCCTTCTTCGATGTTATAATAAATAAATAATATAAAATAAATACATTAAAATAATAAATAAAGTAAAATTAAACATTAATGTAATAAAAGGTCATGACTCTTCATAAAAAAACCATAAAGGGCATATATATATAGGCCCTATCTTTGTAATATCATCATAATTTTACTATAAATTATTAATATATATATTATTATGGATTCAAAGTGAAGTTGTTCATTAAGAAATCCTTGTGTCCTTCACATTGGTATCAGAGCTAGTCGCTCCCCCGTGTCACATTCATTTCCCACACTCCTCACATTTGTTTCCCTCACCGCAATCCTCTCGTCCCCCACATTTTCCCTCTCCCTTCCTTTCCCCTCACCCACATCCCCCCCATCCCCCACACTTCCCACACCTTCTCCCTCACCCACATCCCCTTCCCACCCCTCATAACTCTCCCCCACAATCCACGTCCCCACAATATGAACCCCACAAACATTCTCCACTCCCTCACCACCTCTCCCCACTCCCCCGGGACTTGTCCCCACCCCCTCTCCACTCCCCCACACCCTCCACTCCCTCCCCATTCTACCACACTTTCTCCCTCATCCACAACCCCTTCCCACCCCATAGTCCGCGTCCCCAAAGTCTAAACCCTGAAGACATCCTCCACTCCCTCACGACCTCTCCCCACTCCCCTGCGATCTCTCCCCACCCCCTCTCCACTCTCCCACACCCTCCACTCTCCGCAAATCTACACAATTCCTTCCATGCACTCCCCATAGCCTCCCCCACACCGTCGGCTCAACACTCCCATACTCTAAAAATTCGTACCCCTCCATTACACCCATTAATTATATAATATAATTATATTGTACATATATATATATAATTAATATTCCTTAAATTACATACAATTATTTAATTAAAATAATTAAAATGGGATCTTCCAAGCAAGGTCAAAATTACAGAACATTACTCACCCCCAAATACCACAAGGATGTCAGAATTAAAAACTCAAGTGAAAAAAATAGACTAGGAATGTAAAAGCATTAGAAAATCACTCAAAAATTCAATACAAAAAACTCACGATGAGTTACTAGAAGAAATAAGGCTCAACAACGAGGCACTCAAAAAAGATCTTACACTTTACCTTAAAGAAACAATTATCGCGGAAGCTGGGTATGAGCTACAACAAGGCATAGCCAATCTAAAACAATATCCTAAAGATGATATTTTTCAAGAGCTTGGGATGAACTTAGAACAAGTCTTGGGTAACTTGAAAAGAGAAATAACAAGGATTTGAAGCAAAACCTGACTATTATAATGCAAAATTAGGAAGATTAACATATTGAGCTTTTAAACCTTATAAAAAATCAGAATCACCGCCAATCAGAGTCAAGCACATCTAATCTACCTCCACTTTTCCATGATTCAATACCAAATCCCCAACCTACATCACAATACCAACCCTTAATGTTATACCCACCCAAATCCAAAATAGAACTCCCAAAATACAACAGAGGCGATAATCAATGTGTAGCATGGTTTAACAAAACTGAAGAATATTTCCACATATATAACGTGACAACGGATGAAGAGAAGGTCAAATACACATCCATGTACCTCGAAGGCACTACATACAATTGGTATCTATGGTGGAAAAGAATAATTTAGTCATATAATTGGAATTATTTCAAGAATGATTTTTTAAAAAGATTCCTGGGCATCTTAGATTTTTTTTTTTTTTTAACTCACCAGATTACAACAAAAAGGCAGCATAGATGAATTTACGCATCAATGGGAAGCTATATCCACCTGATTATTTGGATTATCTGATGATCAATTACTCCAGTCTTACATAGGTGGTCTCAATCCACATATCCAAGACGAGTTAAGATTACATGAGGTTACTATGGTAGAAATAACAATTCACAAGGCAAAAGTCGCAGAAGAAAAACTAGAAGGCCAATCAAGATTCAACAAGGTTTACTCAAGAAGGAGTGTACCTCAGACCATAGGAATTGAAAAATACATACTGTTGAGTACAATTTTATGCTTCCATTTTGCTCTATAAACCACACTTTTGCCTCCATATCCATCCATTTTGCCTTCATTTCATTCCATATTTTCCATGAAATAGCCTATTCAAGGTATATTTGTCATTCTTTAGCTTAAGAATTGAGTTTTCTAAATTTTAGCATTAAAATTGAAAATTTATCAGAAATTATAGGATTTGACCAAATCCCGTAAAAGGTCCGTGGTTTGTATACTTGCAGGACACCTGGGTGAAATATAAGACTTGGGTCGTGTTCCCTGATGTACAAGGATGGATAATGAGCTATCAGCTTCGAAATCTGAGCCTTCCAGATGTCCGGTCAATGCTGGTCAAATAGGGCCACTTCAGCAGAAAATACCCTGTTTCAGCCTTAAATCTTGGACAGTTTTGGATTTTCGTGGGATTTGACCATATATTGTGGATCTGAAGGAGGCATTCGACCCTCCTAGGATATTATGGATCTGATCATGATATTTAGGAGGCTTATTAGCATTTTTAGTTTTGAGACTCTTGTATAAATACTCTTAAGCCTAGACTAGTAAGACAATCTTGATGTGAATGAAGAAACTTTGGAATTTGCACTCTTGAAGATCAACTCTGTGTTTTGTTCCTATGAATGCTTATGATATGATGATTTGAATGCTGTTGGAGCTCTTTCTTAGCTGAGTCAACTCAAGTGTACTAGTAAAGCATTGGAGGGCCCCCTTTGCCAAACTAGTACACTCTTTCTTTGTGTTCTTTTTCAAGTACATGTTTTAGATCAGATCTTGCTGTAGATGAGTTTTATCTTGCTGTAGTTATATGAATTTCATAGCTAAGTCACATGCTCAATGTTTTCAAGCCTTACTCATATTGTGAATGATTTCTTGAATAAGAATTCAATGTGTAGTTTGCCTTCAAGCATTAAGATAGTCATGAATGCTTTTTGAGTTATTTATGCTTTCAGTACTTTGATTTGATTTGATGATAGTTGTCAATGAATGAATGAAATAAGACAATGAATGCATCTCTTGAATAAGAGTTTTTTTCTTCTAGCATTTGATAGGTCTTAGAACTAGTTCGAACATTTCTTGAATGCTTACTGTTTATACTCTTTAGAAAAACAATTGTTGATTACTGTTATGAGATCTATGAATATGAATTTTGAATAGAAGCTTAGCATCTCTTTCACATTCAGCCTTAGAATAGGTTTTGGTTTATCTCCATTAAAGATAAAAACTATCTCTAAATCCATATACTTTGGACGTGCCTCTAAGTCTTACAAACACCGAATTGACAATCATTTGTACTCTAATTTACATCAGTAGATTGGAGCCTAACACATACCACTCAATCTACATGAAGATAGAAGAAGAAGTTTAGAGTCCCAAAGGATAAAAGAAGGGAAATGTAAATGATGTGGAGAGAAATGGGCCCCAAGACATAGGTTCCAGATCAAAGATAAATCAAAATGTTTTTACACTTTTGAAGCAAAAAAAGACGAAGAATCAAACTCAATAGAATCAATAAATGAAGAAACTGAAAATTTCCAAAATGACACTTCAGAACTCATAGAAGATAACACATGAAGAATATCGCTCACAACTATCACATGCATTACCCAACCACAAACTTTTAAATTAAAAGGACATATCAAAAATGATAATGTCACCGTACTAATCGACACTAGAAGTACCTACAACTTCCTCGATATCAAGATTGCAAGTAAACTCAAATTATTTGTATATCCAGCCCCATACATGAAAGCAATTGTTGCAGACGACAAAAAAAATGGAAATGTTGGAAAATGCCATAAGGTGAAACTCCAAATTCAAGATTTCAATTTGGCATCAGAACTCTACACAGTCCCTCTTGGAGGAGTAGATGTGGTTTTAGGATTCCAATGGTTACAAACCTTGGGCACATACTCAATCAATCACCAGGAACAGTTCATCCAATTCAAGTGGCAAGGGAAAATTTATACATTATATGGTTTTCAACCTCCACAAACACAGGTTGGGTCATCACAACAAATGGAAAAAATGATTTGAAAAGGAGCAACCGCATACTTCATCCAATGCCACAACATAGAAATACAAGAATCAAAACAAGATGACTCTAGAACATCAGACGTCCAAGATCTAATTCAAAAACACAAGAAGGTATTTCAGGACCTTCCCATGGACTTACTGCCTCAAAGAAGAATTGAACATATAATTAAAGTTAAACCAAGATCAAGCCCAGTTAGGGTTAGACCATATAGATACCCTCATCACCACAAAATATAGATAAAAATATTAGTCCAAGACCTATTAAAATGTGGTGTCATCATGAAAAGCAGAAGTCCATATGCAGATCCAAAAATGTTAGTTTGAAAGAAAGATGGATCTTTCAGATTATGCATAGATTACTGAGGGCTAAACAAAATAACAATTAAAAACAAATTTCCCATCCCATTTATTGACGAAATGTTGGATGAACTTCATGGAGCAAGATATTTTTCAAAACTTGATTTAAGATCTGGTTACTATCAGATTAGAGTCAGACTAGAAGATGTAGCCAAGATTGCCTTCCAGACACACGAAGGACACTACACATTCAAGGTGATGCCTTTTGGGATAACTAATGCCCCCACCACTTTCCAAGCGACAATGAATGAATTATTTCACCCATACTTATTGAAACATGTCTTAGTTTTCTTTGATTCTTAGTGTATAGTAAAACATGGGAGGAGCATATGAAACATTTGGGACAAGTGCTATCTCTTTTGGAGGAAAATCAATTCTATGCCAAAATGTACATTTGGAAAGGAGGAAGTAGAGTACCTTGGTCACATCATATCCAAAAAAGGAGTCAAGGTAGACCCCAAGAAAATCATGGAAATCACATAATGGCCTAAACCCAAAAACTTATCCAAGTTAAGAGGATTTCTAGGATTGGCAGGATACTGTTGAGCACTCAACACACCCTAAAAAGCCTATGTCAAATTTACTTTTTGGGTACCACTTGATCTTTTGCATTGTCTGAATTAGATTTTCCTTTGAGAAATGTTTTGGCTTTTTTTGTTCTCTTGAATCTCACTAACTATTCAGGTTTGTGTAATTCTATAAAACCTCATGAATTAAAAAGACTTAACACTTAAATAAGAAACCAACAACCAAAACACATCACCCGACGTGCTCAAAGAATTCGACATCGGAAAAAATTAAAAGGTGAAAAGGAGCCATTCGGAAAGAAATTAGTTGCCGAGTGTCGATCTTCACTTGTATAGGCGAAAGGAGGTTTTTGTTTCATGACAAGTATCACATACGGAAATCGTCGACAACCGATCCCCTTTGGCATCGATAAAAGGCGAAGGGAGTAACATTTAGAAGGAAAGGAAATGATATCGCCGATGGTCGATAACCGACACGCTTGTTGGAATGAGAAAACCGAATCACGATGAATATTGTGACCACATGAAGGAGTTATCGACGATCCCAGGCTTAGTTTAAGAACACACAACTGGAAGAAAGTCCTAACTCTGACTAATACTCGCGAGTTAAGTCACCGGTATTTATTGCATCGCACGATGAAATCGATCGACGTCAGAGTTTTTTCGCAGAAGGATATCAACGAAAACACCCGTAACCCATTGCTGATCTGCGATCCAGCCACTAAGAAAGTGACACGATGGGACATTTTAGCGCTAGATACGTTTAGATTCAGAGAATTTAAGGGACTAATTAATTCCAAATCTCGCATTAGTTTCTGTTTCATGTGTGAATCAAAAGACCGTTTAAAATTACCATTAGAACACACCACCCTTCGCACCTCCGCCGTCAACCCATGATGAATTAAATTGAAGATATTCGTCGGTAGATTTGTTTGAATTTCACTTCACCCAAATTAATTGGTTGATATGACACGATAGGTTCTTCCCCGTTTAAATTCTCTTGAGCCATTGTACACAAGACCATTCTACGCGCAAAAGAGTTTCAAAGCATCCAAAGGAGCGAGATGAGCAATTCAAAGGCTTCCGAGATCCCGTGAGTATCAAATTACAAGGTTTAGCAAGCGTTATAGGTATGTACCAGTCTGTATTTTCTGTGTTTTTCATTTTTGTATATACATTTTTTATCCAATATCGCTCTGTACACCGGCTCTAAAGATTGTTTCAATTACAGAAACAATGCCTCCAAGAAAACCAACCACCAGGCGATCTCTGAGAGCACCAAAGCTAAAGGAACCAGAGGTAGGAGAAGGATCTTCTTTAGGGCCAACAAAACAATTAGAATTTGCTCCAAGGCCGAAACCGGTCATCAGGACATCTACCAAGAATATTTTCACTCAACCTCCAGCCTTTGGAGATATGGAGGCAAGCACAGGGACCAAGGTGGTACTACCACACCATGGAGAACTCTTCAATAAGGTCAGCCGAGAAGAATTCCTGGAATATATCTTGCACAACAACCCTGATATGAGAAAGCTTGATGATGAGGTTTTTTCGAACATTTGAAGATCGTGCCTGCACATGGTGGCAAGCAGAACTCCAGTGTTCCCCTACATAGAACTATTGAAGTGGCTAATCAACCACATGGATACACAAAAATGTTTGATCAACGATGTCAATGGCGAGTGTGTCGGGGTTTTCCTTTCACCAGAGGTGCAAAGTTACTACAAGCTCAGAGACCCAGAGGAGCGACTGAACATCGATTTCGTCATAAAATTCTATGAGTGGTAGAGAGAAGATAAAAAATACACCAATTGGACCTCTATTTGGTACCCGATAGCCAACATAAGGGAGCCATATATCTATCTAATGGCTCTCATCTACCGGTTGTACAAGGAGAAAGACCATTCCAGGTTTTCAAAGGCATGGATGCCTCTAGCTTACACAGTAGCCATTTCTAGGAGAGCTTTCAATTAGGGATCCATCATTTCAAAGCAACTGAGCATCTGCATACAATGAGCTCAGACGCTGAAAGAAGGAGAGATTCCATCCTTCTACATGGATTTGTATTTACTGGACGTCATATGCGTTAGGAATGCCTTTGCCAGCATGAACTTGAGCTGGAACACCTCAGAACTCCTGGTCCACATTTGCTTCGACATTTTATGGGAGAACAGGTATAAAAAAATCATACTCACTTAACTGCAATTAATTAATTGTGCGCATTCATTTTATTCTTTTAAAGAAAGAGTGTCCGAGGCTATCGGCTGTGGAAAAAAAAATGATAGCAAAGGTTGGTCACTGGTATTCGGACGAATGCAATACCTACATTAGGGTATTTGGGGCCACTAGAGCTCCTCATCTCCTACCTGTGCATGTTCTCGATCGACTAGTAGTAGGGGATATATGCTACCAAACTATCCTACAAGGATACAACGCTACCCCGATGAAAGATAATAAGCGGACATTTATACCTTATGGATTCCATATAGGTTTCTACCTAGTAAAAGACACCGCTCAAGCTAAGCAGGAAGGACTGAGCCAATTGGAGTTTTGATTCTAGACTGACCATTTCCGCAAGCACAATCCAAAGGGTCTAGTCTTGAAGTTCGCATCGCAAGTGTCATCCTGCTGGCCATACGCCCATGAAAAATTCGAAGATGAGGTCTTCATCGAAAATTCCCAAGACTGGGATGAAGTGGTGGAAAGGATGGCTGCCCCTAAAATGACCAAGTTCAGAGCCATGAAGCTGGATGAACATGCAACAATCATAGAACAATCGACTCAAGGAGCCCTCATGGCTAGAGAAGAAATGATAGTGGCTGATGTAGCAGAAGCCCCCCAGGTAGCGACTAAAACATCAGAGATTCCCTAGGTCACCCTGGTGCAAGATAGAGGTTTCCCCATGGTTTAGGACACACGGGAGCGGGGGTTACTCATGTTAGAAAATGCGCAACAAATAATTAATCAGATGCAAGATGACCCATACATCATAAATATGCCAAGGCTCCCTGCCAACAACTCGGATGAAATCCAGACGGGACCAAGTGGTCCTGAATTCATAGACCTTAATGAAAGTACTGCGTTAGATGACCCTTAATTCACAATGCCACCAGTCATATCGCTGACCGGCGTTGCGGCTCAACCAGGGACCATCGAGGCATCGTAGAGGACTGGTGCGTAAAACCCCTTAAGTGAGCTAATAAAGATATATGACGATGATGAGAGCCCATAGGTATCTCTTGTGACTCCTGTGCATATCGAAGAAGAAAAGGGATGGGAGAAGATATCTTCCCCCGTGCCCGATGCCTAAATTCAAGAGGTTCCTCAGAAAGAACAATAAGCCAAAAGTGTCCTAGATGCTAAGCTGCCTAATGCACCAGAGACCCAAGCAGATAGTTCGAAGGACGAGTCAGGGTCAGACGAGCCAAAGGAAGAAACCCCATAGTAGGAAATCGACATTTCAACGACCAATGAACAAGTAAGTATCGATTATATCCTTGACACCTCTATTTCAATCGATACTCAAATCCCCAATGAGCGACAGACAGAAGCCAGACCTTCGGAGAACAGGAAGGAAACTCAAGAACCTAGTCCAGAGCAAGTATACACCATCGAAATTTTGGGAAACACACTCACATGGGGGGATCAATAGATTCTCGAACCCATGGACGAAGTAGCCGACATACATGCCATAGCTTATGATTGGAAAAGGAAGGCTATCGTCCAGAGAACCACCAAGAAGAGGAGGATCACTTTGGATCGCTCCATCCTCATCACTACCGAGGAACATTTGATTAACACAAAACATGCTAAGACGTTCAAACTCATCAATGTAGGGATGGAAATCATAGATGCCACCCTTGATAGAGCTAAAAGAGATGAGGAGGAACTGGCCACTGCCCTGAAATAATTGGAACATTTGTGCCACTTGGTGAAATACTATGAAGACACCACATAGGCCACAATGTTCCTAAGGAGCGAATTCCAGGAGGCCTACAAAAAATTCATGCACGAGCTACACCTATTCACTACAAGGATAGCCGAGCTCTAGGAGGAAACCCTCATGACACTTGTGACATGCAAAGATATGGAGTGGTGGTATGAGAAAGAGAAACAAGCCATGGAGAGATTTGACTACATCAGTGCGGTCCAATAGGGCCGAGATACAAAGGAACATGACATTCAAGTGTTAAAAGAGAGTAGCCTTGATCGCATAAGGAAATTGACTGAGTATTGGGCAAAAATGGCTTGGGGATCTCATCAGGAAATCCAAGAAAAGTGGGCCAAGTGCGAGAAAAACTGGATCAAGATCAGCCAGGTCATGAAAGACATCGACCTCCTCGAGTTTGGAATGCTCGACGACTTTGTCGACTTTCACGACATAATGAAGTCGCACACCGAGCAAGACTCATTATGGGCCAAGGAAAAAGCTAAAGTGACAAATATGGTGCCAAGTTAGGTGCGACAGTTCACGGAGCACCCAACCAAATCTCAGGCTATGTTGCATAAGTTAAGTGCTAGTATAGTTAAGTATCGGGCACATGCGATAGAGATAAGAGATATTTACTCAGCGCCGATGGAACATCATAGATTCCCATATGCCAACACTTGCGAGGATCTGTTCATCAAGTGGTCAGAGTATGAGAAGAGTCGCTCTCTTAAGTGATATATTGAGATGACTCTTAGACAAACTGACAGGAGAAAACACCATGTGGTCAATTTTGTTTTACTTATCTGCACTTTAGCCGCTATTTTTAGTTAATTTTATATTATAAATATAAGCATTGACCAATTAGTGAAGGGTTGATGGTTGTTGCAAGAAACTCTCATTTTTGGTTTAGTTTAAGAACTATTTCAGAACTGCCTTTAATTGAGAAGTCCTTCTGTACCAGAGACAAGTTTATCTTTTCATCAAATACGTGTATGATTGGATGTGGAGAAGAATTATTTCCTATTTCGTCTCATGAATGGATGCAGTAATGAGTAAGATCTATTAAATCTATTGATAAGTTATCTGATGCAATGTTTTACAGTTCTTTCTTTAATGATGAAAATAAATCTTTGTGTTATTATGTGATTGATGATTAGAGTTGAGTGAATTATTTTACTTGCCATCATTTATCACATGTATGTTTTCTTTCTGATAATTTGTATCTCAATCAGTAATTGGAATACTCACATGGTTAACATATTAGTACTAGGCCTATGGTAGACGATCATTGCCTGCATGATAGAGTAAAGCGTTATCCCAAGCTCGGCCTCTTCTCCAACTATTTAGTTTGTTCCCACTTTGTTACCTAGTTGGTTTATACCAGCTTTATCTTATATCAGTCCTACCTAAGAGAAAAACACAAAAAGAGAACATCCGAATTGAAGGAGAGGCCTTCACAAGAAAACGTAAAGCCCATCAATTAATTGGTCAGATCACAAGATCTGGAGAACCATTCCAACATTAAACGTTGCAGAGTCTAATTGGGCCTCAGTGGAGGGTTTGGTTCCTGCTGTTGAGTTAAATGGATTTAGGACCCATCAACATATACTATCGAAGATTCAACAACAATTCTACTCATTTAACCGCTCCCCTAACAAATCTCCTTAAGAAATATTCTTTCCAATGGAATTTGCAGCACAAAAATGTTTTTAAAACTTAAAAAACATTATGTCCACAACCCCGGTATTATCAACACCGGACTTCTCCAAACCTTTCATCATCGAGTGTGATGCGTTAGGTTTTGGAATTGGAGCAGTATTGATGCAAGATGGGCACCCAATATCTTTTGAGAGGAAGAAACTAAATAAAACAGAATGCTTACAATCCACTTACAACAAGTAAATGCTTGCAATCATGCATGCATTAACAAAATGGAACCAACATCTATTGGGAAGTAATTTCTTGATACACATAGATTATAACAATCTCCAATACTATCTACAACAAAAAACATTGTAAACCGAACAACAAAAGTGGATAGAGAAAATTGCCACGTTTGATATGGAAATTCTACATAAAAGAGGAAAATACAACATTGTGACTGATGCCCTATCATGAAAAGATGAAGAAAAACAAGTTTTTGCAATATCAATAGGCATTCCAGAATGGTTGGATGAAATCTGAACTGAGTATGAAAAAAACCCGGAGACTTGCTCTATAATCAACAATTTAAATCAATATCCTAATTTCGAATGGAAGAATGGCATCTTATGGTATAAAGGAAGAATCTATTTAACACCAACTCAATATTTAAAGCCAATGTTCTTCAAGAATCTCATGATTTCCCAGCATGCACACTTTATTGGAGTTAGAAAAATAGATTCAACTAAACAAACAACTGAAATATTCTGTAAAAATATTTACAAACTACACGGGTTCCCTAAGGTTATCGTCAGCAATATAGATGCCAAATTTAAAGAGAATTGTTGGAGAGAATTTTGCAAACATATCATAACCTCTCTCAATATGAGCTCAACTTACCACCCTCAAACATATGGTCAAACAAGCATTGCCAATAAATGTTTAGAAACCTATCTTCATTGTTTTATCTCTGACAAAGAAAATAAATGGTTTTAATGGTTGCACCTTGCTGAGTGGTGCTATAATTCCACTTATCACACATCAACTAAAATGACACAATTCCAAGATCTTTATGGTTACAAACCTCCATCGTGGAAGGATTTGGCCACTAGCCACATAAAAGTTTTGTTAGTAAAATACCATTTAGACGAAAGTTAGAAAATCCTCCAGTTACTCAAAGAAAAATTAATAGTTGCAAGGAATCAAATGAAGCTACAAGCTGAATAAAACCGAACAGAAAGAGAGTTCGAAGTAGGAGAATGGGTATTTGTGAGGCTTGAACCTTACAAATAGTTATCCCTTGAACAACACGTGAAGAATAAATTGGCTCCAAAATTTTATGGACCATATCGAATAAATAGAAAAATCAATCACGTAGTTTACCAATTGGATTTACCAGATAAAAGTCGCATCCACAATGTTTTTCATGTATCATGTCTAAAGAGAGTCTCGGGGGCAACATCAAAAGGCAAAAACTATGCTTCCTATGTTGGATGAGGAAGGAAGAATCATTTTAGAGCCCGAAGCCATTATCGCCACCTGGGTAAAGAGATTACATTCTCGAGTAATCAAGGAATATTTGATTAAATGGAAAAATCTACCGGAAGAAGACACAGCATGGGAGTCAAAGAACTTTCACGAGTTACATTTTTCCTTAACATTTCTTTGAGGACAAAGCAACATTTAAGGGAAGGGAAATGTTACAATAAATAAATAATATAAAATAAAGACATTAAAATAATAAATAAAGTTAAATTAAACATTAATGTAATAAAATATCATGACTAAAAGTCACGACTCTTCATAAAAAAACCATAAAGGGAATATATATATATACACAATCAATTATTATTATATATCTTATTATGGATTCAGAGTGAAGCTATTCATTAAGAAATCCTTGTGTCCTTCACATTCGACTTCTCATTACCCTTCTTGTGTTGCGGCTTGGACTGATTATCCTGAGAGTGGACATCTTTGATTTGTCCCTTGTTTTGTGGGTTGGGGAGGCCTTTGCCCTACTTCGGTTGTGAGGAGTTTTCATATCCAAACTCTCTCCTTTTCTGCTTAAATTTCTGTTCGATCTCGACAACATATCTATAAGCTGCACCTAATGATGTGATGTCCAAAAAATCCATTTTTGTTTGAATGTATCTATGCAGACAACTACGATATTTGAGCACCATATGTCGTTCAAAGTATTTGATACCTAATTTGGTGCGCAGGGTATGGAAAATATTGGTGAAATCTGGTACTATCTGGTCCCTTTCCTGACGCAACGTGGTCCATCTTGTGTATTGGTCCTCATAGCTTCCAACAGGGTAGTGTTGTTCTTTAATGGAATCCTTGAAGGAATCCCATGTGGGGGCGACCATAAATATTAAAGATTACTCTATGGCCCTTTGCTCAGGGTAAGTATCCCACCAGTCCTTAACATGGGGGATGGCCTTGAGGAGTGTAAAAGTAATCTTTTCCCTGTCGGAAAAATTGTGGACTGAAAAGTACCCTTCAAGCATGTTCATCCATTTATTTACATCATCCACATATATTAGTCCTTCAAATAATGGAATATCAAAATTTACTTGTACCTTGAAGGGGGTTGCATGGCCACTTGATGAAGATGCGTCTCCCGTGGGCAACCACCGAAGGCTCTGTCCAAAGTTTTCCATCATTTTGTTCCTTTGTCGCACAAGGGATTTCTCGAGCAATATTTTAAAAATATCTCCTACTCCATCATCTTTGTTCTCATCCCCCATGGGTTTTTGTTGGGCTCGACATGACCAATATTGCAAAGGCTCGACTAGGTTGAGTCCCTACATCTTGTACCCAGATCTTGTCGAGGACATGCACAAAGAAAAATAAATGAAGAGCAGACCAATTTGATACCACTCATCAGAATTTATCAGTGGAATGAAATGAATAACAATCTGAATACAATAACACTGAGATACAAACAACAACAACATATATCCAATGAAAAATAACTTCTATTGAATAAATAAAATAGGCTGAAACTGTAAAACTGTAGAATTGAAAACAACTTGCTCGANCCCTCTTTAGTGATTTTAATTAACTTATAGCTCAAAATAGTCAAAATCATGGAAATCGTCGGAATGGAACGAAACCAAAGCCAACCTATGCGGAATGGATCATAATGATGGAATATGATGATAAATGCCAACTGGACCCAAAATGCCTCTCAAATACCCCTGTACTCGCTATAACATCCATCTGGCCACTCTGGGCATCATAAGTCTCTGCCCTGTGATGATGTCCCAAAGTGGGGACATTACATCCTTATTGGAGCATCCCTCAAATCGAAAGGCACTTTTATCTCTTCCAGCCTATTCCAAAGGTTTTTCCTAGGAACCATGTCAAAATATTTTCTAAAGTCGACAAAACAACAAAAAAGATTGGTTTTGGTTTTGTGGAACTCCTCTGCAATGATCATAAAGGTAACATGATGGTCCACAGTTGAATGATATCTCATAGACCCATCATGGTCTTTATCTCTTTTTCTATGACTTTCTAAACAAAGGCTAATCTTATTTTCCAAAATAATTCCATAAAGCTTGGCTAAAATCGGGCTAATCATAATGGTCCTATAATTAGAGGGAATGTTTCTATCCCTATTTTTAAAAATAGGAACAATGAGGCTTTGAATCCAGGGTTCAGGTGATCCATATTTATGATTGGAACGAAAGGAATAACAGACCGAATAAAATAACACAGAGATACATAGAAAAACAACAGATATCCAGTGAATAATAACTTATATTGAATAAATAAAATAGGTTGAAACTGTAAAACTGTAGAACTAAAAACAACTTGCTCGAATGGTGGTAGCTATCTCTGAGAAGAGATGTGGCTACTACACGCATTCGTCTGAGAAGAATGATTACAATGAGGCTCCAGATGCCTTTTTAACATTACTCATGAATACCAAAGCCCTATACATCAAAAAACCTAACCCTAGGAGATGAAACACCAAAAGTTATGTGGTTTCTGATGGGTAAGTTGGTACCTCAACTTCCCAGGGTCATAACTTTTACACACGACCTTTGTTTTAGGTGCGTGATAGCCCGTTGGAAAGATATTTTCAAGAAATACATAGTATGCCATCAAACTTTGACTGTGTCTATAGTTTGATTGTGGCAAGCCAAAAAAACATTGTTTGGGGGCCCAAAACGGCCCTAGAAGTACAGAAAGATGTATTGACATGAAAATTTCCAAAATACGTCAGTTGGATTAGGTGGGAGGCCACCAATCTCCACCTGGAAGTTTTGTAGGGCTTCAGAAATCCCTGAAAGTGTAGAACACACAATTAAAAATAATTACAAAAGAACGTGTTGAACTAAAAAATTATCGAGAGGAGCCAGTTGGAATAGGTGGGTGGCCACCAATATCCACCTGGATTAGTCCCCCCCCTTAGGAAGCAATGGTCTCCATTGCATTGAGTTCCCCCGTGAGGTGAGGAAACTTCTTCTGAATTTAGTCGCGGGTGAGCCACTTGCCTTGGTGTAGGAGTTGCCCTGCCTTGAAAACCTGATAAAGATGGATCCTCTGTTGGTGAGTGCCCTTGACATGTGTGTCCATTATCTGATCATTGGATGCTTGTTCCATGTAGTCATGGTTGAGCTCTATTGGTTTCAATTGTTCTACGATCTCTGAGGTGTCCAATAATGGTGGAAAATATGGTCAAAGGAGGTCCACGTTGAACATTGGGTGCAAGCAGAGGAAGGGTGGAGTGTTGAGCTCAAAATCATTGTTATCCATAGCCTTCGTGATAGTGTAAGGCCCATAGTGAACTGGGTGGATCTTCTAATGGGGCCCTGTAAGGTTCTCTTTATGCAAATGTAACCAGAACTTGTCTCCCACCTAAAACTGGTGCGGCACCCGTTGTTGATCATGGTGTTGCTTGTACTTAGCATTGGCTTTCTACAAAATCTCATGCACTTGTTGGTGGATGTGTTGAATCCACTCAATGAATCTTGTGTCTTTGTCGGACTTAGACTGAACATGGGAAGATTATGCCTGTGTGGTTTCAAGAGGTAGAGAAACATCAATGAGACCCAAGGGTTCAAATCTCAACCCCACCTGAAATGGGCTATGGCTAGTGGAGCTATGGAGAGCCTTGTTGTAGCTATGTTGAACATAGGGAAGACTCCCATCCCATGTACACAGATGCTTAGAGTTTTACATGCATAGGATGTGCACAATCATCCAATTGACGACCTCTATCTGGCCATCAGTTTGGGTGTGGAAAGTAGTGGATTTAGTGAGCTTGGTATCCAATAGTGACCAGAGACTTGACCAAAATGTGACGAGGAACTTGTTTCCCTGATCTAAGGTGATGGTTTGTGGTATCCCAAAATGGACCCACACTCGTTCGAAGAAGAGCTTGGAAGTATCTGTCGCTGTGATGCTCTTCTTGCAGGCTGTGATAATGGCCATGTTCAAAAATCGATCAACCACCACAAATACACAATCATTGTCGTGCTTGGTGGACGGAAGGCCAGACATGTAATCCATCAAGATGGATTCCCAAGGCCTCTCAAGAGTGGGAATAGGGGTGTATAAGCCTTGCTTCTTGATGGTTGGCTTGGAAATGGCACAGGCGGTGCAAGATATGATATACTTGTTGACGTCTTGTCGAAGTTTTGGCCAATAAAAATGTTTCTATAGAATGACCACAGTTTTCTCCACACTAAAATGTCATGCCATCCGACTATAGTGAGCCTCCAAAATCATCTTTGCATGCTCGCTTATGGGAACACACAGGTGGCCTAGATGGCATAACAGTCCATCCTGGATGTGAAAATTGGTGTCATTCATTCTTGTACCCAAGAGTTTATAGGTGGTGGAGAAGTTAGGGTCACACTGATAAAATTGGGGCCACTCAAATGCCTCATGCCAACAAGAATGGAGAATTTTGGTGAGCGCAGCAATGGGAGGGAGACTGAGGCAGTCAACAACATGATTTGTGCTCCCTGTTTTATACTTGATGTTGAGATGGAACTATTTTAGGTATGTGGACCACTTTTGATGGCAGTTGTTATGAAACTTCCCCTATGTCTGTACGAGTTGTAGAGGCTTTTGATTAGTGTGGATGATTGTCTCCTTTCCCATAATGTAATGTTTCCATTGATGGCAGGCTTGCACAATGGAATACATTTGTTTTTCATAGGTGGGGTATTTCCAGACAGTATCAAAGAGTGTCTCACTATGTTATGCTATTGGATGACCATGCTAAATGAAAACTATGCCTACAACATGGTCAGAGGCATCAGTCTCAATCTCGAATGGTTGTTGCAGATCAGGTAAGGAGAGTATTGGAGCTTAGCACAAGTGATGCTTTAGTTCATCAAATGCTTCTTGTTGTGCCTGCCTCCATGCAAACTTTTCCTTTCCGCCACCCTTGGTTACTTGGATGAAAACCCATGCAATATGGGAGAATCCCAACATGAACCTTCGATAGAAGTTGGCAAGTCCCAAGAAGCTCTGAAGCTCAGTTAGTGTGGTCAGGGCTGGCCAGTCATGAATGACTTGTATCTTAGTTGGATCCACATGTACCCCATTCTCATCGACAATGTAGCCCAATTATTAGACCATGTTCATGCCAAAGGATAATTTTTCCAAGTTGGCATATATATTTTGTTGCCATAGAGTGCCCAAAACCTGTTAAATATGTTGCATGTGCTCCTCCCAAGTTTTGTTGAAGATGAGGATGTCATCCATATATACTACCACAAAAGAGTTGGTGAAGGGTCTCAATACATCATCCATGAATCTCATGATTGTTTTTGGTGCATTTGTTAATCCAAAGGGCATGACCTACCATTCGAAGAGACCTTCTTTAGATTTGAAAGTTTTATTCCATACATCAGTTGGTTCGATGGGAACCTGGTGGTAGCCAGACTTTAGGTCAATCTTGTTGAATAATGTTTCCCCCTTTTGTTGGTCAAGAAGGTCATCAATTTGGAGAATTGGGTATCGGTTCCTGACTATGATTTTGTTTAATGCCTTGTAATCATTGTAGAGCCGCCAAGTCTTGTCTTTCTTCTACACCAGCACAATTGGGCTTCTGCAAGGAGAGGAGTTGGGTCGGATGTGCCCCTTTTAAAGCATCTCTTGGATCTAGCACTTTATTTTCTCATTTTCCATCAACAAGGGATGATAGACTAGTCCATTAGGCAGCGGTGCATCGGGGGTTAGATCAATTGGATGCTTGACTTGGCGGTGCGTCGATATCCCAGTGGGTGAGGAGAAGATGTCTCTATACTCTTCCATAATCCCATCCACTTTCTTCTATTGCAAAGAAAGGATCTGTGTATAGGTCACAAATGTGGCATGTGACCTTCTGCTTACTACAAGCATGGATCACAAAGAAGATGAACTTTTCGGTCTGGGAAATGACCTTAGTCTATTTCTTAGCAGAGATTAAAGAAATAGTAGGTAGGCGGCGCTACTTCTGGTATCCTGTATAATTTTCTACCCAAAGTAATAATAACACTATGGGGTCTACAATCATACACAGCAAGTCACTTCCATAAATATGGATGGCCTAAAAGAATATCACAAAATTCAAGGGGATCAATATCACACAATAACTCATATTTGAAGGGCTTGATGTTGTAGGGAAGACGACATTGTTGGATGACGTAGAGATCTCATCCTTGGTGAACCCAGTCGATGGTGTAGGGTTGTGAGTGTGGTGTTATCGGCAGGTCTAGTCGCTTGATGACCTCTGTTGAAATCAGGTTCTTCTCACTGCCACTATCAACAATGAAATGCAGCAGAGTCCCCTTTACCAACATATGTGATTGAAAGAGGCGCTCCCCTTCCTCTGGTTCTTATGGTTCACTTGGTTGGACTTTGATGGTAGCAACAGTGGCACTGGGTTTGGAATCGATGAACCACTTCCCACTTTCTGGATTTGATTCAGAGTCAGAATCTGCCTCTTACTCGAAATATTTCAACTCGGCCACCAGTGACTTCTTGGAGCAACATTCTTTGCTATTGTGCCAAGGGATTTTATGGTATTCAC
>JASDQU010243433.1:67287-80726 GCA_032191745.1 Picea mariana | reverse complement strand
AATTCCTGCTTGATCTTGATAGCATATCTATAAGCTACACCTAATGATAGGATGTCCACAAACTCCATTTATGTTTGAATGTATATATGCAAACAGCCATGGTATTTGATTGCCATATGTTGTTCAGAGTCTTTTATACCCAATTTGGTGCGTAGGGTATGGAAAATATTGGTGAAATCTCGTATTGCTTGGTCCCTTTATTGATGCAATGAGGTCCATATTGTGTATTGGTCCTCATAGCTTCTAATAGGGTAGTATTGTTCTTTAATGGCATCCCTGAAGGAATCCAATGTGGGGGAAACTGAAAATATTTCAAACTCCTCTATGGCCCTTTTCTCAAAGAAAGTATCACACCAGTCCTTAACATGGGGGACGGCCTTGAGGAGTGAAAAAGTAATTTTTTCCCTGTCGAAAAAATTGTGGACTAAAAAACACCCTTCGAGAAGATTCAACCATTTATCTACAACATATGCATCTATCATTCCTTCAAATAATGGAATATCAAAATTTACTTGTACCTTGAAGGGGGTTTCATAGCCGCTTGATGAAGATGCATCTCGTGTGGGAAGTCCCCGAAGGATCTGTGAAAAATTGTCCATCATTTTGTTCCTTTGTTGCGCAAGGGCTTCCTCGAGAAACATTTTAAAAGGATCTCTTGCTCCATCATATTTCTTCTCATTCCCCATGGGTTGTTTTCGAGATCGGCATGGTTTATCTCACAAAGGCTTGATTGGTTCGAGTCCCAACTTATTGTACACGAATCGCGTTGAGGACATGCACAAAGAAAAATAAATGAAGAGCAAACCGCTCTGATACCACTGATCCATATTTATGAGTGGAATGAAAGGAATAACAAATTGAATACAATAACATAAAGATACAGAGAACAACAATAGATATCCAGTGAATAATAACTTCTATTGAATAAATAAAATAGGTTGAAACTATAAAGTTGTAGAACCAAAAACAACTTGCTTGAATGGTGGTAGCTATCTATGAGAAGCGATGTGGTTGCTACGTGCATCCGTCAGGGAAGAATGATTACAATGAGGCTCCATAGGCCTTTTTAACATTACTCATGAATTCCAAAACCCTAGAGATCCAAAAACCTAACCCTAGGAGATTAAACGCGAAAAGTTATGTGGGCCCCGATGGGTAAGTTGGTACCTCAACTTCCCTAGGTCATAACTTTTTCACACAACCTTCGTTTTAGGTGCATTATAGCCCATTGGAAAGGTATTTTTGAGAACTACACATTATGTTGTCAAACTCTAATTCTGTCTACAGTTTGACTATGGCAAGCCAAAAAAACATAGTTTGGGGCCCCAAAACGGACCTGGAAATACAGAAAGATGTACTAACATGAAAATTTCCAAAATAATCCAGTTGGATTAGGTGGGTGGCCACCAATATCCACCTGGAAGTTGTGTAGGGATTCAGACAACCCTAGAAATGTAGAACCCACAATTACAAAGAATTACAAAAGAATGTGTTGAACTAAAAATTGTCAAGAGGAGCCAGTTGCAATAGGTGGGTGGCCACCAATATCCACCTGGATCATTAGGGAAGCCCTGATTCACTGCTAAATTGAAGAGCTTATGTATGTGAGGGATAAGGATATTCCCTTAAATTTAAAAAATTTCATCTTGGCAACCTTCAATGTCCTTATCTTTCCCATTTGCAAGTAGCTTAACCCTAAACTCTATGTCATGTAAAGAAAAACTTCATCCTTTGTAGGGACAAGAGGAATGGTGTCCATGGCATTAGGGAACTCGTAAAGAATTTTAAGGTAAGAATTTCAATCCCTTTAGGGAATCATATTATTTTCTTAAGTATTGTGGTTTAGAATTTAGCTCCAGAACTTCTTAGGATTGAGCTTAGATAGTTGTGAAAGATGCTCTTGCCTTTTATTGATATAGTACCTTTTTTTCCTTTTAATTAGTGATTTGTACATATTGATCTTATCAATTTTTAAGGACTCATTAGAAGCATCCCTAATGGATTTCCTAGAAATTTTACATTCTTTATCATACCAAGGGTTGGTCGTTCTATTATTATTTTTACAGGACACCTCGAAAGAGAACTTGTTAATAAAAGTGGAAAGGGTAGTTGTAAAATTATGATAGATTTCTTCAATGTTGTCCTTATAAGTTAGGAGATGTAATTTACTATTTAAATCCTTTAAGAAAAGGTCAAATTTACTTTTGTCAAAGAGAAATTTCCTTTGATTATCAAAATTGTCTTCAATGACACTCTTGTGCATGGAAAATTTTAGAGTTAGGGTTAAAGGTTTATGATCAGAGTCAGATTCATCGTCATTTAAAAGGTCAAAAGTTTCTATTCGGTTGGAAATGGGGATATCAGATATCACATAATCTATGACACTACTACCTAGCCCATGAATACAAGTCATCTGGTTGGATTTTGGCCACTTCATTACTCCATTGCAATTTATTAGGTCTTGAGAGATGCAAAGCTTGACCAACTCAGTACCAAACAAATTCTCAGTTAGGTCTTCAAAGATTATTTTGTAGTTATTAGATAAAACAAGGTCCTCATCTAGCCATAAGAGATTATGGTTGGAGTCAATTCTTAAAAGAGTAGCTTTTTTAGTTGCAGTCCTAGCATTAAAGTCTCCTAGCAGGAGTATATTACCTTCATTTTTCAAACTATAAATATATTGTTCTAAATTATTATAGGGACAATTGATATCTAGATTTTTTTTCTTATAAAAAGTAGAATTAATAGGTGAAAAATAGAAAATTGCTATATACATCTTCTTAGCATTGGTGTTTGAAATTTCTATCCAAATGTATTGATTGAGAGGTTCATCTTATGAAGTTGAATGTGGGGAGAAATGATCTTTATAATATAACAAGCTATGCCTCATATCCCTCTATGGTGGGACTTTTTGTTCCATGCCAACCACAAGACAAATCCTTCTATGTTAGGGACCTTAGACTCTTCATGCTCTGAAGTTTCAGCTAGACAGATAATATCAATATCATTCAGGATATAACTTATCATAGGAACATTGTGCCATGGAAAGCCACGAAAGTTCCAAAAAAGAATCCTAAGTGTCCCAAATTCCTCTTTATTATTATCCTTCAGGTATTTGTCCCTAACAATAGCTTTTCGATTTCTAATTATTTCCCATTTTCCTTCTTTCCTAGTTTCTTTTACCTTTTGAACTTCATTTCTTAATTCATCTTGGTTTTTGGGAATGAGGTCTTCATTTATAAATATTCTTGACCCTTTTAAGCTCGTAGATTTATTGAGTATGCTATATTTATGTTCATTACAACTTACTTTGACATGGATCAACCTATATTTGTGATCAATTATTTTTCCTAGCCTCTTTGCTTCTATGAAGTAAGTTGTATCAATTTGTGATTTATTATTTAATTATTCTTTTACTATTTCTAGTGTATCCTCCTCTTCTTGTTCTTTTATACCAAAAATTATGAGGTTCAAAGCTCTTTTATTACACTTATGGTCCAGTTCGATTATCTTATTTATTTCCTCTTTTATGGGTTTGATATCCACTTTGTTTTCCAGATTACTGAGGGTCAAATTGTTGGTTAGTTTTTCTTCTAGCTCTTTAATCATATCTCTCAAGTTGCAATTTTCTTCAGCCTTTCCTTCTTGGGTTGATTGTTTATTTTTTTCCATTTCTTGAATTCTATCATTCATTGTTTGCAATTCAGTCTTGAACCCTAAGAATCTATCCTCTATTTGAGTTTGAATGGTATCTTTGAAGAGTCTAATCTTTTTATCAAGTATTGCCTCTAGCTCTATTTGGAGTTTTACGTCTCTTTCTTCACTCCTTTTTTCTAATGATTCTAACTCTATTTGGCTTTTGGCATCTCTCTCATCTCTCCTTTTTTATAATGATTCCATATAATCGTAAAGGATTTCCAGGGTGATTTTGGGGGCCTCCCCCTGATAGGCTGAATTTTTGGAATAGGTGGTGGAGTGTTCATATTGAAAAGAAGAGAAAAAAAAGTAACAATTATTATTTTGGATTGACTTTAGAAATGGAAAATAATTTTTTTAATTGATAATAATGATATTAATTATTATCTCTCAAATCAAATTTTACTTATTAAACTTTATATATATTGTAAATCAGTGTAGGAAATTGTATTACTACTGTAAATATCATACAAAAAAAGAGGTGTCGTTGATTTGTCAAGAGGAAACTATACCAACTAAACACCATATTGTTTTGTCCTAGAATAAGACCCATAAGGTGGGCATACTGGTCTGCCAAAAAGAAAACCCAACCAGCCCTTTCCAATCAATTTTTCTGTTGTTGTTTCAAATTAGACTAAAACTTAATACAAAATAAGACTATCTAAACCAGCTACAAACTGGCACCCTTCCTACTAACTCATGGCTTAGTTACCTGTACTTGGGAAATATAAAAATTTAAACGAGAAAAACAGCGTTACTTGAGAACCTGGGAATGTTCCATCACTCTGCCTGCTTGACCTTTGTTGTCTTCTTTGGGGGATGTAGTCTTGGTCCTGGGAATCTGGGTTGGTGCTCCATGGTCATCTTCCAGTGATATGTCCAGATGGTGGACATACCTCAGGTACAGGTGGAATTGGAAATTTAGCCTCTCATGTTTACTCTGCTGGTATTTCTCTATATCCACCAACAGTTTGACAATGGTCTCCAACCCACTCACTCGGCATTGGATGTCTTCCAGCATAGACTTCATCTCTCGTTGTTCCTCCTTGCGGATACAATCTTGGTNTGCCTATACTTGGGAAATATAAAAATTTAAACGAGAAAAACAACATTACTAGAGAACCTAGGAATGTTCCATCACTCCTCCTGCTTGACCTTTGTTGTCTTCTTTGGGGGATGTAGTCCTGGTCCTATGAATATGGGCTAGTGCTCCATGGTTGTCTTCTAGTGATATGTCCAGATGGTGGACATACCTCAGGTACAGGTGGAATTGGAAATTTATCCTCTCATGTTTACTCTGCTGGTATTTCTCTATATCCACCAACAGTTTGACAATGGTCTCCAACCCGCTCACTCGGCATTGGATGTCTTCCAGCATAGAATTAATCTCCCATTGTTCCTCCTTGCAGATATAATCTTGGTTAGCCTTAACCTTTCATATTAGCATCTTAGTGACCCACGCCATCTCCAAAGTTTTGTGGTAGAGTGTTTCCCCAGTGCGGGTGGCCCCTGTGTCTCTAATCTAGTCACCCTATTGGGATATATTTTCCATCTCCTTACCACCTCTCTCCACCTTAATCTCCTCCTCCTAGATTTCCACCACTTCTTTCCCTTTCTGAGGGACTGAGGTTTGGTACATTCTCGTTGCTTCCCTTACAACATTCTCAATCTTCGTCATTTTCCTTGAGCTTTCTGGTTTTCTCTCCCTTGGGGTTTTACCCTTCCTCATGGTGTGTTTCATCCATGCCATAGACTTGTTCTTACCTGAATATTGATTATTAACTCTCTTCTCGATCCACCCTTGGTGCCTCCCTTTAACCAAGCTGATATTTTGTCTGTAACTTTCATAGGAGCCTAAAATCTGCAAGATGTGGGCATGCATGTGGTTATTCATGTTATAACAGTTTCTCTCCCGGATACTCGTACATCCTAATAATATTTCCATGAGGTGGAGAGTACGATCCCATTGATGTTTCGGTGAGGCACTTCTTTCCATTATGTTCCCTTTGGCTTGCCACTCCTCATATTCTTTCCTACCAACTTTGCAACCTATCTTTCTAGGTACATTCCTTGTCCTAGGGGTCGAGATCCACTCAAGTTTATCCTCCATTTCTACTATCCTTCTCTTATCGTGATTTCCATTAATATGACCTAATATATCTCCTAATCTATTCTCTTTATCCTTTCTGTTAGATTGTACAACCACCTACCTTACCTTCTCCTTCCTGTCTATTCCCAACATAAGAATTGAGGGCCAAGTGGTAGGATTCTCATATTTCTCCTGGGTCCCACACCGAGTCAGACTACCCCATGTAAGCCTCTATGTGACTATTGTTCCAGAAGTTCCACTATGATCTATATCCACCAAGTGTTCACAGTCAGATCTAAGTTGTCCCTTAGGAATTCTGATCCAAGTCTCATCCAGCAGATTATCCATCCGGGTCACTCCCTCATTTACTATCCATCCGGGTCACTCCAACGCATTTTCCGACCTTCTTATCCATCTGAATTATATCATGAATAAGGTTTGTAAGTGCTTCATAATTCTTTGTAGAGTTTGCACTAGGTGCTAGTGCCTTATCACCTTACCAATGTTGGCTCCACACTGAAGTCTTTTTGTTGTGTTGATTACCAGAGTCGAGTCTCCCTCAACTATGAAATTTGTGTGGCCTTCTCTAATCATAATTTCCAGACCTTGTTCCAAAGGTCCAAACTCAGTTTCATTGTTTGTAGTGTTTCCTATGCTAGCTACATATAGAAGAATTATTACCCCCCCATTGTCTCTGATCACTCCTCCCGCTCCATCCTTTACCAGGTTGCCTTTGGATGCACCATCGAAATTCAATTTCAAGAAGCCTGTATGAAGAGGGATCTAGGTCTTGACATCACTGAGAGTACTTGAGGCACGAGGAGTATGTAATTTAAGGCTCCATTCTTTCAATTGTAAACAAAGTAGAATTATAAGGTCTTGGGGAGAAGTCGGGTTTTTTTGACACGTGAAATTTTTTCTCTATATTGTCTCCCTTATTTGTGTTTTGATAAAATCCATGATTTTAGAGACAGAGTGACTCTCATTCCTAAAGAGTATCCTATTTATTTCTTTCTAGGTTGCCTAGATGACCATCCCCATTGTTAACCCCTGGCATAGGTTAACCACTTCATTTTCACTGTAGTGTTCCCTCCAATTCCTTAGCATAGATCTAATATCTCCCTTTACTCAATCCATTTTCAGAAACCCCATTTCTACCCAGTCCCATATCTCGGCTGCATAGGTGCACTCATCCAAAATATGGTTTGTTGTTTCCTCCTAGGCTTCATAGAGGTGGCATCTTGAGGGTCCATAGAATTCTCTTTTTACTAGGTTCTCCCAGGTCAAGATTTTCTTCTGTAGGAACAACCATTTAATTTTTTTTATCTTTGTCCATTGTGGGTAACTCCAAAGACATTCCCAATGAGGTTCCTTGTCTCCCTGGGCTTGGCCTGCTATATAGTATATGGCTTCATTCAGAGAGAATTCTCCTCCATCTTTCCTTCCCCATATCAGTTGGTCTTCCTCCTCTGAGAACCATTTTTTCCTTTTTCCCACCTCATCCTCTATCTCTTTAACCAGTTGAGCATCCCGAGTTCTATCTTGAGTTTGGAAATTGTCCCATATTCTCCATTTCAATATCTCCTCCCTTTGTTTCTAGTAATGACAAACTCTTATTTTTCCTTGCCCAAGCATCTCTTGTTTCATCCTTTCTCTGTCTTGGTTTTCCATCCTAGGTTCTCGTTGCCAAGCATCTTCCCAAAATCTCGTTGTTTTTCCATTCCTGATTTCCCAGAAACTGTGATCCTAGATCCACTTTTTATTTCTCCAGGCTAAGGTCCAGATGGTTGATCCTTCTCCTATACATGTGAACCTGATTAGATCTTGAGGGTTAGTCCCTGGAGCATATTTTGCTTTCCACATGCTAGCCCACGGCACAAGTTGTCTTTAATCCATCTCCACCATAGTTTTTCTCCATAAGCATCATTTGTTACTTGTGGGTCTTGTGAACCAAGACCCCCTTTTCTCTTTAGCCAGCACAGTTTCTCCCAAGCCACTAGGGCCCATTTCTTCTTATCCTCTGCTCCTCTCCATAAGAATTTTCTTTGGATTGTTCTGATTTTTTGTAAAATCCCTTTTGGGGCTAGCAAGACCAACATTAAGTATGGTGGGATCGCTTGTAAGATTGTCTTTGTCAGTATTAAATAACCAACTAAATTAAGGGTTTTGTAGGTCCATCTTTTAACTCTCTCTTGCAGCTTGGTGAGGATCCCTTCCCAAGTAGTGTACTCACTTTCCTTCTTCGTGAGGGGCACACCCAAATATTTCATGGGCAGGGTTTTCCTCTCAAATCCCAAGATGTTGGAGAGGTTCCTTTGAACACCAATATTGGTGTTGAAGAAGTATATCATATATTTTGAGTGGTTTATCTCTGTCCTAGAGGCTTATCTGAAATCAGCTAGGATCTTCTTGTATGTTGTAGCTTCCTTGATAGTGGGAATTTCATGAAGCATTATGTCATCCACAAATTGTTGATGTGTTGTTTTTGGTCACTCTTCATACATTCTAAGACATTTTATAGTTCCCTCTTCCATTGCATATTTATGTTTTTTCTTAACCCTTCCATCATAATAATAAACAAGAAGGGGGACAATGGATCCCCTTGTCTGAGGCCCCTGGAGGGGTAAAAAGGTTTTGTTGGGGCTTCGTTAACTAGTAATGAAAAACTAGTCATGGAAACAAGGGTCATTACCCACTTTATCCAGTGCTTTTCAAAGCCAAAGGCTTCCATTGATTTTGCCATATAGTGACAACTTAGTTTGTCATGTGCTTTGGAAAAATCTAGTTGAATTATCGTTCCCGCTTTTTTCCTGCTTTTCAGCATATGAATTATTTCGTGGGCATGAATGATGTTATTCATTATTTTCCTTCCCTCCACAAAACCTGATTGTTCCTTTGAAATCAGAATGGGGAGTAGGGGATTCATTATATTAGCTATAACTTTAGATAGTATCCTATACACCACATTGCAAAGGGCTATTGGTTTGAACCTGTCTAGAGTCCTTGTCTCATTTTCTTTGGGTATCAAGGTGATCAGAGTGGATTTCAGAGATTTCAGGTTTGAGGTCGAGCATCTTGAGTCTTCCATTATTCCATAAATATCGTATTTAACCACATACCAACAATCTTTGAATAAGTCCGCAGTGAAACCATATGGGCCTGGGGCCTTTCCATTTGCATCTCCTAGATCACTTGGTCGACTTATTTTGGAGAAATAGGTTTGCTTAGATTTAAGTTATTCTCCTCTGTAACCACTTTGAGGATATGCCTTAAGATTCTATGGATTGCTTTAGTTCAGTCTAGGTTGGGTTCTCTCGCTATATTCTTAAAATGGTTAACTAGAGAGTTTTCAATATCCTGGTGGGATTCTCTCTTTATCCCTTACTGGTCATAGATATTCATGATTTTATTGTGATTTCTTCTTGTTATAGTCGACCTGTGGAAGAAATTTGTAATTTTCTACCCTTCCTTTAACCACTTCACTCTAGATTTTTGTCTCCATAGGATCTGCTCTTGTTTACATCTTGCCTCCTACTTCTGAATCAATCGGTTCTCCTATTTTTTCCTCTCCTCATTGTAGCCTTCTTGGATACATTGTTCCTGGAGCCAGCCCATTTTATCTTCTAGAACTTTTTTAGCCTGGTCAATATTCCCGAAGACTTATTTATTCCATTGCTTTAGTTTTTCCTATATGTGTTTTAGTCTTCTTTGAAGTCTAAACATTTTTGTCCCTTGTTCTTGGATGTTCTCTTTCTACCAGATCTTGATGTTCTCCTTGAAGGTTGGGTGCTCAATCCAAAAACTTTCAAACCGAAACGACCTATTTTTTGGTGTTACCTACAATTTTTCCTCCAATAGAACTGGTCAGTGGTCTGAGCCCCCCCATGGGAGAATGTTTCCTTCCATTATTATACCTTGCATTACTATTCATTATGAGATTAAGAACCTGCCTAATCTCGAGGCTATTTGGTGGTGTAGAGTTATTTTGTTGTTCCAGGTGAACTGTCCATTACTAGTTCTGATATCAACTAGCTTTGATTTTTCAATGAAGGCTGAGAAGACCTCTGCATCTTTGTCCAGTCTTCTAATACCCCCTTTCTTCTCAGCCAAAGTGGCTATTATATTGAAATCACCTGCTAAAATCCAATGAGGGTTCCTATTTCAATCCCTTAGGTTTTCTAGGTCTAAAATCCTTTTTTTTATCTTCTAAAAGTTGAGGAACATAAACATTAGTGCACATGACCTTCTTTGGATTCCATATCACTTGCATGATTACTAATAGATAATTCTTTGCAACTTCTGCCAAGATCATCTCCACCTTTTGTGGGTTCCTGTAATGTTCCCAAGCCAATTTTTTCGCTTGGGGACACTAGCTAACCACCGAATTAATTGTTTGATTGTTTATGTATGTAGGTTGGCCACTGATATTTAGGCCTTAGGGTTATATCTAGTTATTCCAAATAGTTTATCAAGATATATTCAATACAATGCAAGATCTCATCAATACACAAGATATGGAACCACAAATCACAGATCTGACCTTTATTTATGAGAAGTAAGAACCTGATACAATACAGAAGTAGATCTGGAATAACATCAAATGGCTCCAAGATAAAGATATGAGCTGCTACAAAATGCTCCTGGAAATACAAGATAATCCTCCCAAATGATGAATGCAAGATGAAGGATCAAATACAAAAAGCTAGGGTTATGTCCAACCCCTCTTATTGCTGGCATGTCCTACTGAAAGAATATGAAAACCAAGATTTTGGCCCAACTGAAGAAGACTTCCAAATGCTACCAAAATCCACCAAGAGATAGATCAGGGCAAAGGAAACCCCCTCCTTAAGTATGAAGTCCAAATATTGAGTCTTCCCCCTCTAACTGTTGAAACCCTAATCAAACCTGCGCCCTTCTAAAACCCTGAAGTGCCAATAATTCGGCCTGGATGAATGAGGCCTCCAAATCACCTGAAACTCTCTAGGATGATAGATCGGGCTTCCACAAGCCCCTATGAGAATTTTCAAGATCACATCTGAGGTAGAAATCCATAGATCTGAGAATCTATGAATCACCAAGATGACCTCCTTCCTTCAAAGTCATCCCAACCTGTAGATAATAATCTAGCCATGGTAAATCCTCAAGAAAGCCTCAAAACTAATGAGAAAGGTCCTGCAAGCAAAACCCAAATGCTAGAATCTCCCAAAGCTCTCTCAATAAGCTGGATTGAACTATTCCTCAAGCAATGGTGTGCCCCTGTTGGAGAACCCTAACTGGTACAGGCATGTTGCTCTCCTGAATAGATGATGAGTGTAGAATGGTGTGGGTGGAGTATTTCATCCCCGATACCAAGCTTGGAACAAGGTGAGTGGAATGTTTCATCACTGAGTCGTTCTCTAGGGTTTGTAATCTCAAAACCCTCAAAATTGTGTGCTCAAGAGCTCAACAAGAAAAATACCAAATATCCAGATGATTGAAAGGTTTCCCCTAGCCTTTCCTTTATACTTCCATTTTGTTTCCCTGTTGAGTTAGTTTAACTCCTAGGTTCAACTCCTAACTCAACCTCCAGTGTTCTAATTCTTCATTGATTTACTTTTTTCTCTTTTTCCCTTTTTCCTAAGTCAACTTCAAAATATAACATTAGTTTGGTTGACTTTTCCCCATGATGTATGAGACTATGTCCTAGTGGGGATGCCTAGACCACTAAGTCTTCCCAGACCTCTTCATCAAGAGGTGGGGGACATTACAGTTCCAAAGGGTGAGGGTGCCTCCAGCAGTATTTTGACTCTCAATATCCAAAACATTGTATATATTCCATTTTTTCATACTTATTTGTGCCATCTTTTTTGTTGTACATTTGGTTTTCTGAATAAAACATATATCTCATTTTTTCATTTTTAGTTTATTTTTTAGAATTCTCTGTTTCATGGGGTTGTTCAAGCCTCTTATATTCCAAGTGATAACATTCATTTTAAACATTTGGGGGGGAGGTAGGGAACAACGTTTTGATCTTACCAGAATTAATTAGAAGCACTACTAGTTCCTGCAATGCCACGCTGTTATATTTTCTCCCCTTCTTCATTTTTGCTTGCTTTGGTGAGTGTTGTTGTTGACTGTATCCCGCCTTGATACCCAGAGTCCTTATTTCTCCATGCATGTGTTTGATTCCTCTTGCTTTTTCTTCCTCCCTCAATAGGAAGAAGAATTGGATGTGATCTAGTTGTTCTGAAGGTATGTTGTCCATACCTTATTTTTTCCATTGCTCTAAAATATTCTTGAGGTATATCCCTTCTCTTTCTACGATGTCTCTAAGATCTGGATCCTCAGTTCCCACCTCGCTTGGTGTCATTTCAGGTTCTCCATCCCCCTCCTGCATTGGGGTATTTGTGTCTCAGTTTCATTCTTCATTTGAAACTTTGTTGTCGCCAAAGGTTTCCTATGGATTTTGCTTCTCCATTGTTTTATTGGTCTACTTCTCTTCGGGCTCTCTTTCCCCTTGGCTTTATTGTCCCGTATCTCCGACCTGGGTTTGGTTCCCCAGTCCTTCTAAGTTATTTTTTGTTTCTAGGTTACTATTTGCAGGGAGTTTTCTTTGTCTTCTATTTCCTTTGCCTTTATAATTCGGTCTTATAAAACCTTCCTCATCCTGGTTTTGTTTCGTTTTTTCTTGTCTTGTCTTTTTATTTAGCGGGCACTCCCTGATTAGGTGTGCGTGTTCATGACATCTTCTGCATCTAAATGGGATTTGTTCTTAGTCTATACTTTGGATCCATTCCTCATCCCTGAATTCCATACATATTTCTTCTGGTAGTGCCCCCGAGACATCTATCTCTATACAAATTCTTGCAAATGAGGTGTACTTTACTTTTAATGTTGCATTTGAT
This sequence comes from Picea mariana, assembly GCA_032191745.1. NCBI lineage: Eukaryota > Viridiplantae > Streptophyta > Pinopsida > Pinales > Pinaceae > Picea > Picea mariana. Next base: position 68,057 of record JASDQU010243433.1, on the reverse strand, counting down.
GCCTTGAAAAATTTTCCCAGTTTATTTCCTATTGTTTCAAAGGTGGGCGGTAGCTAGTAGTCCAGCGGTAGGGAGTAGCTCATGAACCATACGGGCACGCATTTGAAGGTCTCCTTTTCCGAGGAGAAATTTTCCTTCCATGGTCTCATATACAATCTAGTTGAGGCATGGAAATAAGGTCTATGTCTTCTAGATTCATGAATACTGTTGTAAAAAATCCTTTTGATCCTAGGTGTAGATCCACCTCCTCACTTGGTTTCCATTGATGTTTGATCCAGTTGTGTTGGATTTTTTTGGTGGGCCATAATCCCATAAACGTGTAGATCAGGGCATGCATCTTCATCTGGTCTCTATATTCTTGCGTCTGCGGGTCTTATAGAACCACTTTGGGTATTATTGTCATCTTTGGTTTGCATGGATTGCTCCATCCCCCCCAGTTGGGTGTGAGGGCTCAGGTGTCTTGCCTCGGGATTCTTTGTTCTCCTCTCCAGCTTTTTCTCTTTTTACATGTTTGCCTCGATTTGTTTCTTTGACACCGATCCCAAGGTCCTTGTTAGTGGGGTCTTAAACCCTACTCTGTGTGGGCCTTTCCCTCTGCCTACCACCACTTTCTTGTAGAAGGGAGGCCTGCTCCCTCCTCCTTTGACTACCATTATGTTACCTTTGATCTCTAAAACCTGCAAAAATATCAAACCCTCCTCAAATTGCAGCTTTGTTCCATCCTGAAATGTTCAAATGTTAATAAAACACACATTATATATATATATATA
>JASDQU010243433.1:24764-42199 GCA_032191745.1 Picea mariana | reverse complement strand
GTGGGAGCATTTTGTAGCATCTCTTATCTATTTTCTATCTTCTTGACCATCTGTTGAGCATTCCAAATCGACATCTTCATTGTAGCAGGTTTCTCTATTTTATGAATAAAGAAGAATTGAGATGTTTTGGCTTATCTATCTTATTGCATATGGTTGAGGTATGTTCCATGGTTATATCTTTCTATTATTTGCTACATACACACATATAAATACATCTAAAAGGTATATCAACAAAGTGTTTGATGAAATACCTCACTCAGAAAAAGTTTTAAAAAGACACCAAAACGGTGATGATCCCTGCATAATGGCTTGGGATCATTACAAGTTGGGAAGCTTCTACCAGTCAAAATCCATGGTAAATAAGTTGTTCCTTAGAAAGAAACTGTATCTTATGAGGATGAGTGAGGGAAGTTTAGTTACTAACAATTTAAATGTGTATAATACAATAATAATCTAGTTATCTCTTGTGGATATTAAAATCACTAAGGAGGAGAAATGTATTATGCTATTATGTTATTTTCTAGACTACTAGGATAACTTTTTTGTAGCTATAGGGATTAATTCAACCAAATTAGCCCTAGAAGATGTGTTTGCATCTCTACTTTCAGAAGAAATGAGAAGGAAGAACATGGAAGGATTGACCAAAGATGCATTAGTGGTGAGAGTTAAACAATTGATAGAGATAAGAGAAAATTCTTTGGTAGAAGGTCTAAGTCAAAGGGTAGATCTAAATCCCCATTTCATTCGATGAGAAGATGCTAAAAATGAAGTAAAGTTGGGAATTAGAAAAGAGAATTCAAGTTGAAGGGGAAAAAATCCAATACGGGATCCAATGAGAAGAAATCGATTTAGAGAAAAATGAATCTAGATAAGGGAGGCGATGTGAATTTGGTGTCGAGTAGTACATAGTTGGATCAATATGTTTTCTTGATCGACTCAGAAGAATATTATCATATGACACCACATAGAGAATGGTTCTATGAATATGAATGATATGAAGGAGGAGATGTGTTCTTGGGGGACAACTCAACAACCAAAATTTTTGAATGGGGAAGAGTTTGATTGATGCTGCAGGATGGGAGGACTAGAACCATTCCAAGTGTGCTACAAATTCTAGGTTTGGAAAGAAACATGATATCTATCAGTAAGATGAGTGATGCAGGAGTGCTTACTCTATTTAATAAGGTTACGTTCAATATGGTTAGAGGTGTGATGGTCTTAATGGAAGGAGTACTGTTGAAGAGAAATCCCCATGTGGACAAGTGGATTCTCTCGAGGTCTCTAGACTCCTAAGACCAAGATAGAAAGTGTTTAACATGGACACTAACTTCCTTTTAGATCTAATCAAACTAATGAATGAAAGATAAAGAGAAAGATATGTACCTTATGAACGAAGTTTGTCCTTGCAAATTCCAGGCTGAGCTTCGATCTTGAGCTCCTTGATAGGTCCTGCAAAACAAACAAAGGTACAAAAGACTTCTTACTCTACTAAGATTAGCTCAAACATAGATCCATCTACTGTAGAAAAAATTATATGGAACAAGTACAAGTTTGAAAGAAACAAGCCAAGCATTTATTGTATTAATGAGAACAACAATGAAGAATACTTACAACCATAGATGTGAGTGCAACAGCTTCATCAATCTCTCCTTATCCAATCCCTTGCTTAAACAGTCCACACACAGAATGTTGATGCTCCAAATGACATCTTCCTCATGAGATCATAAGTTAGATGCTTCACAATACTTTCCATCCCCTTTCACCATGAGAAGGCTCCCTTATATAGCCTTGGAGAGGTCCAATCACTCGAGATATATTTGGGATAAGTTAAGGATACTTCTCCTTTAGTTGAGGATCCTCCCTAAGATCATGCCTTGACCATCTATTTGAATCCAACCACCTTCAAGAATTGAGGGATTCTTCCCTAATTTGCCTCAACAAACCCAAAATTTTCTTAGAAAAGGCAACACTCCCCCAAAAGGGGCACCAGAGCATTATAACACTCCCCTAAAAGGGTGCACAGAGTGCCAGTGCTCCCTATTAGTGTATAGGGGAGCGCTCCTCTTCAAAAATGTCTTTTGAGTGGATTTTTTAGTGGCAAAATGTTTATAAACTTTGTTAACCCATTCCTCTTCTTCCAAATTAGTTGTTTGAGGTGTTTCAAGTGTCCCTTCGATGTCGTTATAGGCACGACATAGACAATATGGCAGTATGATTTTTCTGACACTTGCAACACTTGTGACCAAAATGAAACACTTGTAATATTGATAACAACGACACTAGGCCATTGTCGTAATGAGTAATTTTTATGTGCAACAAGTACAGATTGGAACCCTATACAAATTATTAGGGAATGCCAAATCGGTTGGATGCAACAACATCATTTTTCTTGAAGTTGACTCAAATTTGACTTGACTTGACTCAACTCAGGCTAGGTCAATTCAAACTAGCTCGACAAGTCTTCGCCAAATTGACCTGACTATGTTATGGTACAAGAGGATGGGGAACATTGGAGAAAAACGGCTTCAAGCTATGCATAACAGAGGTATGGTCAAATATTTTCCTTATTGTAATTTCGAAGTCGATTTTTTCGAACATTATATGTATTGAAAAAAATGTCAGGTGAGGTTCCCATCTAGAGCAACAAGAGAAAAGGGGATTATAGAATTACTTCATAGTGATGTATTTGGCTCTGTTTCCATGCATTCACTTGGTGGATCCATGTATTATATCCCTTTCGTAGATGATCTTTCTAGGAAGACATGGATATATTTCCTGAGGAAGAAATCATAGGTTTTCGATAAATTTAAAGAGTTTAAATCTCTTATGGAAAACTAGATAGATAAGAAGATCAAGGTGTTCAGAACTGAAAATGGTGGTGAATTCTATGGAAATTATTTTCAGAAGTTATGCAAGCAGTGTTTCATACCATGCCAAAATACCACCCCATATACCCCACAACAAAATGGATTTTCCAAGAGAATGAATAGAACATTGATGGACAAGGAAATGAGCATGCCCAGTGGTGTTGGGATCACACAAGAATTCTGGGAAGAGGTAGTCGACACTGCAAAATATCTGGTGATTATGTCTCCTTCATCATCGCTAGTCAAAATGACTCCACATGACGTATGGTATGGTAATAATTCTTCAATCTCATATCTCAAAGTATTTGTATGTGATGAATTTGTGCATTTTCCCAGGGAAAAGAGTAACGTGCTGGACAAAAAGGAAGTCAAATGCATTTTCATTGGATACAAAGAAGTAATGAAAGGATATAAGTTATGGGATAATGCATCAAGGAAAAAATTGTATAATTGAGATGTGGTCTTCAGAGAAGTCAAAAGGAAGTCGTAGTTTGAAGTGATGGTTCAAACAAAGAATAATCTAGAGAAGGTGAGGTTTGAACTAAGGAACGAAGAAGAAGATGATTCATATGAGTCAACTAAATTAGATGAAGAGGTGGAACAACTTAATCCAGTTGTAAGGATGTCAAAACAAATAAGAAAACCAGTTGAAAGGTATAGTCCAACTGATTTCCATTCCACATTTTTGTTAATTTCCATTGACGAGGAGCCCAAGTCGTTCAGGGAGGGATTCGACTCGGTAGAGGGTTGAATATGTAAGGATACCATGATTGAGGAGATGGAATCCTTGCACAATAATGAGACATGGGATTCTTCGAATTACCTGATGGAAGAAATCACATTTTTAGAAAGTGGGTATTCAAGAAAAAGATGAATGGAACAGACCAAATCAAGAAATTCAAAGCTCGACTGGTAGAGAAAGGATACTCCTAATTTGAAAGAGTCTACTTCATTGAGATTGTTTCCCCTGTTGCAAAATCAACTTCTATTATAGTATTAATGTCTATGGTTGTTGCATTTAATATGAAAATGGAACAAATGGATTTGAAGACAATGTTCCTACATGGGGACATGGAAGAAGAAATCTATATGAAACAACCTGAAGGATTTGTAGTAAAGGGAAAGAAATATTTGGTGTGCAAATTGAAAATATTCATTTATGGTCTAAGCCAATCACCAAGGATGTGGTATCAAAACTTCGACACATATATCCTTAGTTTGGGATTTGTGAGAAGCAAAGTTGATCACTGCATATATTCCAAGAAAGAAGGTGGGTGTTTCATATATGTAGCATTATATGTCGATGACATGTTAATGATTGGAAACAATATGTATGAAATAAAAGAGGTAAAAAAGAAGCTATCCTCCAAGTTCAACTTGAAGGATATCGGTGCAACGAACTTCATTTTGGTAATGAAGATCAAGAGAGATTGAGCATCTAAAAATCTCTAGTTGAACCAAAAGAAGTATATTGAAACAACTTTGAAACATTTCAACATGTAGGATTGCAAACCTTTGAAGGTGTCAATTCTTATGGGAGCAAGGATAACTTTTGAATAGTGTCCAAAGACACAAGAAGAAATAGAGGACATGGCACGTGTTCCCTATGCAAGTGTTGTTGGTAGTCTAATGTATGTGATGATCTGCACTCGACTAGACATTTCCCATGCAGTGGGAGTGTTAAGAAAATACTTGTCAACACTTGGAAAGGAGCACGAGAAAACTATTAAAAGAGTATTCATGTAGTTGTGTGTCCCAAAAGACTATGGTATATGCTACCAAGGAAGACCTGTAGGTGACAGTGAAACAAATGTACATGGCTTTGTAGACGTCGACAGGGATGGATATATGGATTGACAAAGGTTGACCAATGGTGTGTTCAAGATATTTAGTGGAGCAATCAGTTGTATGACTAAGAGACATGTGGTCAAATCCTTGTCAACAACTGAAGTTGAGTACATGGCATCCACTCATGGAAGCAAAGAAGCAATATGGTTGCAACAACTGTGTTCAAGAATTGGGTTTGAGTAGAGAGCTATGCAGATAAGTTGCAATAGTCAAAGGGAAATATTTCTCGCAAAGAACCCAACTTATCATTCCAAGACTAAGAATATTGATGTACAATACCATTTTGTAAGAGACATGGTAGAAAGAAATAAGGTGTTGTTGGATAAATTAGACATGTCGGAAAAAATAGCACACTCTTTGACCAATTTCATGAGTATTGTGAAGTTCTCTTGGTGTAGAGAGGCAATGGGCATTATTTCCCTGGGTGTGTGAACAAAAATCCAGGTATCTTATGGTTTCAACAAAGAAGAAAACAAGTGGGAGAATGTTGGTTTGCTATATTCTTTGCAGCGAAAGTCTAGTCGAGGTGAATCGACTAGTAGAGAAATTCAAGGTCAAAATGTTCGACCAGACGAAGTAGAATTCAAAGTGGTTGACAACAAGTTGAAGAGGTCGACCAACAAGAGGTCAATAGAGGGTAATCTGACAACCGAATGAAGGTCGATTGGTAAAACAAATTGACGTCAACTATAATATAATCTTGAGATTCATGGGATTTGTAGCCAATGATCTATGTGCATCTGTAACCGTTTTTAGGTGTCTTTCTTTAGGGTTTTTCCTACTATAAAGCCTATGAATAAGGGATGTTGTAAGTGTATTATGATGATGAAACCATTATATGTTGTAATGATCTTGATGCTAATTTATCAATCGAAGGTTACTTGTCATATAGATGTAAGTTGAATTAGCTACAGGGTTGTCCTTGTAAAAAGCAAGAAGGTATGATGTTGATTGTGTCTTAGGTGTAGACCAAGGTTAGGAATGTAACCTTTTATTTTGAATGAATAAGACAACAAGAGGGCAAGATGCTCAAGGAATGTTGGTTTTCCTATTTGCGTTTCCAGGGTAAAATCTCTATGTATTGTGAGTTTTCTTTGTCATTTACTTGATTAAATATGTATTCCTCTCTTCTATTAGGTTTAGCGTGGAAATGTTTAATTTACTAACAATTATAATCACTTGATCGATTGAAATGTGATCTAGGTGAAACACGAAGGGAACTTCCAAATGAAACCAATGCATATCCTAGACCAGAAAGTCAAAGATTAGAGGAAATTTCAACTTAAAAATGTCTTAAAAATAAAACAATAAATTGATAAAATAATGTCTTACAAACATTTTTTAATAATATTTCACTTTTATAGAAGTTTCCCATAATTATTTCATTTTGATCAAAACTACCTTAAATATATATTTTATATCAAAATCAATTTATAAAGAAAAAGTTTAATGCAATGTTTTCCCCAAAATGAAAAAAAAAAAATTATATATATATTACCATCTTAAAAGTTATTAAACCAACTTTTCAATGTATAAAGTTAAAAAAATTATCTAACATTATTAAAAAGTAATATATAAACTTACACATACCTCAAATTATATAATATTAAAAATAATTATAAAATAAATATTATATATATTTTTAAAAATTCACACACATATATATATATATATATATAATTGTTAGTTCTTTGACCACTCATAACTATCCGTCCAAACTCTCGTTGTGGGTGGAGAAAGAGACCATATGATACACACGACTCTTTGATAGACTAATATATAATATTTATTATATATTATATTTTATTATATTATGAATGGAGTAAGGAGGGGACTCCATTTCACAATGCATCCTTGAACAATATTTCTTTTAAAAATGAAAAACTCACGGTCAATCCGCAATATGGAAAGGAGTGTCGCTCATGCATGTAAACGACTTACCATATATTAATAATAATAATAATAATCTATTTTTAAGGTCACGGTCAAGCCAACACATCAAATTGGTGTATGAGACTCTCTTGTTTGTGGGACAAGGGACCCCCCTCCGCCCAACGATTTGACTGGTAAAGTCTACGAAGGTATACATACCCTACCCCCCTCTGGATTTGAACCTATGACCTCTTAAGAAGAAACACATGTTCTTAACCATTAGGCCCACTCAGGCTGTATTTATATATGGTAAAGGTGGCTACATGGTGCATGATTGTGTTCATATGGTATCCCTTTTTAATACTTAATGAAAACCGAGGAATAATATTTATAATATATTAATTATTATATATTTTTATACAAACATTATATATGTGTAATAATTTCACTTCATTAATGAATTAAAAAATAATAATTAATGTTGATAATGAAAAGTTTCAATGTATTAAAATCATTTTAATACAATATTTTTTATTTATTAAATTATTGGAAAATTGGTTAGTATATTAATTTCATTTTTCAAATTATATGTAAGACATGTGTCTATTTTGAATTTTAAAGCATTTTGATTGGCTAATATAATATGACATGGAATTGGTATTAGGGTTCCACTACATATTTTTGAACCAAATGTGCTCAGGAACAAAGCCATTGGCTTGGTAAAGGTTCAATGGACCTGCTACAATTCTGAAGATGCTACTTGGGAGTACGAGGAAGCCATAAGGGAAGTATACCCACAATGTTTTACAAATTTTAAAGAAAATTGAATGTACATAAGTGAATGAAGACTCCATTTTGGAAGCTGGAGTTCTTAGAACTAGAACTCTAGGATTTCATATCCAACGAATGTGTAGGTTGAGAGGAAAAGAGAATTGTTGGTCCAAATTGTTGTGTGAGTCATTAAGTTACAAAGTTATCATAGTATTTTGATGTAATATTTTTTTGTATGTCAATGTGTAAATTGTATGGTGATGTGCACTAATGACACTGTAGTTTGTAGGGGGAGAGGAATGTAACATCCCTGTTTTCAAACCCCAAACTAGCGATATATATTGTGAATGCAATGTATGGTCTAGGGCCAAGCGATGTAATATGTAAATGATGTAAATTGAATATAATAAGTAAAATGTATCTCTAGTTGTAGATGGATGTGGATGAAGATTTGGGGGTATTGGTTTCCACTATAAATGTGTTGAACTTGCAGAGAATAGATCTAGCTAGCAAATACTACACACATTTGCAGAGAGAAATTGAGAAAGAAGAAAATGAGAGAAAGAATGGAAGAATTATCATTAACCATTATGAATAATGAATAATTTACACATGATATACTATGTATAACTCAACCAATGCACACTAGAGGAGAACCAATGCACCATAGTGGTGGTCTAGAGTGATCTGGACACACACCAGCAGTTACAGGAGTGAACTGCCACCTAGTCTAGTCTCTCAGGCAGTTACAAGAGTGAACTGCCACCTAGCTGAGTTAAGTAGTCAACTAGTCTTCAATTAACTGACTGAACAGAGAGTAGTGAGGAGTAAATCAAAGAATCAAGGGTAATGCACCAGTATGGTGATGATCCCAAGGCAAGTGCGCATTACCAAGTTGGTGATCCTAATGTTGCATGGTGACAAAAAAAATTGCAGCATCCAAACTCAACTCAACTAGTCAAACTGAAGTGTCAACTGAAAGAGAATATTATCCAAGTGGAATATTCTCCCCTAAAATATAGGAGACTGGATAATGACTAATTGTGACTAATAAACAAGGAAAAACCTTAGGAAAAATAAGTCCTAGTTGTGTGTGAAGTAACTCCAACACCCCCCCTGAACATCACTATGGTGAAAATAAATAATGGGTCCCGACAACGAGGCCATGTTAGGTACCCAAATGCAAAGATACACTGAAAATAAAGTGAGGAAAGNTATGTGCCAAGGACTTTTATGGTACTCACACCATTTTCCCGTGTCCTATTCAAGGTACAATGTATGTAAAAATAAGAAATATAGTTGCTAGGAAACTGTGTCATTCACTCCAAGATGAATTCGTAGACAATGGAACTTATGCTCAGTGAAGGTCTTGGTGAAGATGTATATTGTTTGTTCTGTTGAAGGACAGAAATGTAGGTCGATGCTCCCCTCATGTACTAAGTCCCAGATGTAGTGCAAGTGGATCTCGATGTTCTTTGTCTGCTTCCTATGAACTGGATCTCTGCAGAACTTCAGAGTGCTTTGGTTGTCACACCAAATGACAATCGACCGATGAAAGTGAATGCCTAACTCAGTGAGAAAATGTTGTAGCCACATAACCTCAATGGTTATGTTAACTACCCCTTTGTACTCTACCTCGGATAAAGATAGAGAAATGGCAGCTTGCTTCTTGCTCAACCAATAGATAGGCCCAGAACTAAGACTGAGTGAGTAACCAGATGTGGACTTGTGATCAGTGATATCGCCAGCCCAATCATAATTAGTAAACCTTGTTATCTTACAGTTTGTAGCAAGGTCAAATGGCTAGAAGACAAAGGCTAAATTGGCGTAACAAGAACCTACCCCACCCAATTTTATCACAATGGGGAGGTTATTTCTATTTAGGGAGGTTAGGCCCAGGGGAGATGTCTCAGATAACCTGGGGTTTTGAAGAGGCCAAGGTATAAAGGTCAAAGTAAAATTCCCTCCTCACAGGTTACCACCAAGATCAGAAAGTCCGGCTAAACAACCAATAATGAAGTGTAGTCCCAAATGAGAACACCTACCTAGAACAAGACAACAACAAAACAATATATGCAGGCTATGATTCAATGGGTTAGTACTTCATATAACTATTTGATATCAATATATGAGCAATTATGACAATAGATATTGATGAGATCAATGTTAATTAATATAGCAGTGAAACAATATCAATTCATCAATAAATATCGAGATGATGTAGCAAAAAATATATTTAATCAATCCTTTACTCAATAAATGCTCTTAGACCATCATCTAATTGCTTGTAAAGACAAATGTTGTGTCAAGATGGAATAATCAAGAGTGACGTCAGCCTAATTAGGGTTAGTAGTTAGTTAGGGTTTCAAATTATAAGAGTTTTAAGAGTTGTTTGACCACTATCACTTCAACGTTGGGGAGTTGAGATCAGTGCCTAAGGGTGAATGGAGTCAATTAAAGAGAGAACACAAAGTTGAAGGGATAAAAGGATAAGGACGAGAGGGAAGGGTTCTGAGGTGCTACAATGGCAGGGCCCCAGAATCAAAACCCTAGGGGAAAGAGGGTCACTCTAGTGTTTCTTAAGCAAGGCCTCATGCTCTTTCCTCCTTCCTTAGGTTAAACCTGACAAAACGACTAGCATAAAAAATAATTCAAGACAAGAGAGTGGGGTGAGGGAGAGTGTTGCAATGGCAAGGTCCTATCACCAAACCCTAGAAGGACGGCCCTAGGTGTACATAAATTAGGCCTGGGACGTCTCCTCCTTCTTAACTCTTAAAAGGCATGACTAGCACAGGGGAAGAAGTAAAAAGAGTGTAGCAATGGCTAGGCTATTCCTTCCTTCTTCGATGGCTGAGAATTTCTCTTTTAGGGGACATGAGACAACAACCTACTTGTGTGTTTGTCCCCTAGGGTTTTAAAATTAGCAAAATTTATAATAAATTCAAGAATATAAGACTACAACCATTCAATGAAGAAGTTTTGTAGAAAAAACACTTACATATCATGAAGAAATAACATTGCAAACCCTAGTTGTAAACCTTCCTTCAAGAGAAATGTCAAAAATGCCAAGAAAATCCTTCCTTCAACAAGTGCGCCTCACTTAAAAGATCAAATACCCAACAAGGGCGCAAAAATTAGATCTCAATAGGAGAGTGAGTTGTGTGTTATGTCAAAATGAGGATAAAACTCCTAAGTATATACTGTATCATGACCTTTAATTAATTTTAGGTCATAAAAATTAGCCGACAAGGCTTTAAACAAAAATCATATTGTTTTTACATTAAATTTTCTTTTAAAACCCTAAATGAGCAAAAGATGAGACGTCAAGCGCTCATGAGGGAGACGTTAGGCCTTTTTGGGGCCAGTGCAGCATCTAGAAGCTAGACGTTAGCCCTCCTTGGGCTCTTCCAAGCTGCCACACGTCCCAACAACCCTGTCCATCTACCATATGCTGATGATGATGTCACAAGCCTCTTGTTGGCATACTGGGTCATCTAGGGCCAACGTTCCACTGCAAGTGGGTCAATCCCCCTAAGTCTGGCTCAGCCAAAGTGCCCCTGATGGAATGTCCTCTTCTTATCCAGTGCAAAAGATCAATCAAGCAATGTCCTATCTCTGCCCCTCTGATGGGGTTCAACAACCATCTGATGGGCTCTTCATCCCCATGGAGGTCCGAGCTAATCATCTCCCCATGTGTACTGGTCCAAATGGTACCTGTCCGTTGAGCATGGTCTTGCACATCAAAAAATTTTCCCTCCCTGGGTTCATTAGTCATAGGGATCATAGCAATGTTAATCATGTTTCATCATTAATATTATCAAACATATGCATAAAAAACCTGATATATCATCCAATAGCTCAAATACATTACAAAGACCTATAATGCAAGGCTGAAGAAGAGAACAAGACACCCTATTGGGCTAGCATCCATAAGGGAAGGAAAGTCTCCAATGGGTGTCATCCAAGCCATGTAAAATGAGGTGGTGTGGATAAGGGATGTCCAGACATACGGGTAGAGTGAGAGCCATGGATGCATGATATTACCTATGGGTGCCTTTGTAGAAGGCGAGTTGTACCCATCATGGATGCAATTTTTTCCAAGCCCCTTTTTGCCATTATTCTTTTCTTTTCTTTATTTTCTTTTTCTTTTTATTTCAAGGACTAACTAGAGGACACTGCCTTGGTGTGGTGACCAAAGATGACAGTGTTACCCACAAGCACTTTCACAGAGATGATAAGGTCGGCTCATGATGAGACCCCCTTTCCCTTGGTCATGCAACCAAAGGTCACTGCCCTGGCATGGTAACCAGATAGTGGCAATGTCATGTTGTTAGGTACCCATGAACATAATAGGCTGGCTCGTGATGAGACCCCCTATCCTCTTGGCTAGGTCTTGTTTTTGTTATTTTTCTTCGAGTCCCTCTTATTTCTTGTTGAGAGGCTTTTCATTGCCTTCTCGAGGATCCCTAGGCAAGGCATCTCTAGGTTTCATCTTTTATGGATTTTATCTTTTACCAGCTACTTTTACCTTTTAGGCCTTTAGCCCCTTCTTCCCACAAGATAAGGTACAACCCTACAAACAGATCATCCTAATGCTGAGACTAGAGGAATGGGGCAGATGAGCGGGAGATAAAATGAAAAAGTGATGATATGATGGGAGAGGATGATGGCTCTTCAAAAATCCCCCCGGTGGAAAACCAAACCCTATGGGTACAGGCTTGCTAGGATACCCTGTCAATTCCCCCAACAATGGTCAAGTGGGTTAATGTAAGATCCAAGAAGTTGTTAGAGATAAAATGAGTAAGATGCATATATCTAAAGGTTATAATGATCAAAAGTGACACATGCCATGATACCTGGACGAATTACCTCATGGAGCAAGAGCCCTCTCCGATACAAGACCAAGCCGATGGTGATGGATGTTGTTGTTTCTCAGGTCAATCTTTCTCTCGGTACTCCATGTCTAGGACCCGTGGGCCTCAAGACATGATCTTCTAGCTATCCATAGAAATTAGGGATAACATATGGCTCCAACTCGGGGACATGTGCTTACCGTAGAGTGCATGAGAACCTCAACCTCTTTGGAATCACCTGTAGACTTGATCAACTTGATAGGGGCATCAGTAACAGAGATGGGGTGGTATTTCCACCCCACATATATAGATACATATATATAACTGAAATAAAACAATCAATATGCAAATGTGAAAGAAAACTAACATGAAATGCAAATGGTATAATACATGAAGAATGCCTACTTACCTTTATTTACTTGTGATGTCAGGTCTCTGGTGGGTAGTAATGCTTGATGTGTAAAGCGTTCATTGGTAGCTTCAGGACTTCTCCCTCCATGTTCTCTAAGTTGAAAAAATTCGTACATGCACAACTCATGATTTTATAAGGACCTCCCTATAGACTGTCGAACTTCTTGTGTATATCAGGACTCTCCCTTCTCTTATCCCACAACAACATGAGATCTCCTTTGGTGAAGTTTCTTTCCTTGGCCTTATGATCAAAGGTGTTCTTTATATTTTCTTGATTTCTTTTCATTTGACCCAAGGCACTCCTCCTCGTCTCATCTAGTTCTATTAGTTGATTGATCCTCCCTTGGATCGCTTATGCATCTATGGTGTATTGTTGAGAAAAACAAGGGATAAGGATCTGGAGGTTCACAGGTAGTTTTGCTTCAAATCCATATACCAGCTCAAAAGGAGTTTTTCCTGTGGAAGTCTTTGTCATTATTCGGTCTGCCCATACTGCCTATTTTTTTTTTCTATCCCAAGACTTTTTATTCTCTCCAACCACCTTCTTCAAAATATTCATGAGGTTCTTATTGGTTGATTATGCTAATATGTTTCCTTGTGGGTAGTAGTTGGAGGAATGGGATAGGATAATTCCATATTTGAAACAAAATTCTACTAGGGCATAAGAGCTAAAATCTTTTGCATTATCTGTAGTGATTTTGGAAGGAGCACTGAACCTAGTTATGATTCGATATTCCAAGAAATTCATGACTACTTCCTCAGTGACCTTTTTTGTAGGAATAGATTCGACCCATCTAGTGAAATAGTCTATAGCTATTAGGATGCACCAATAGCCATTACTTGAATTGTCTTTGAATTCACCAACAAAATCCACACCCCATTGCTGAAAGGGTGCCTCTACTACTACCAGTTTTAAGGGTTGTGCTGGGAGTTTCGGTTTGCCGGAGAAGTACTGGAAAGGTTGGCAAGATTGGACATGCTGGTGAGTGTCTAAAAAAAATATTGGCCAATAATAGCCAGCCCTCAAAATATTATGGGTAGTTGTATGAGCTGCAAAATGTCCACCACAATACCCAGAGTGCAATTCTTTCAGTATCTTCTTTGCCTCTTTCTTGTTCACACATCAAAGTATAAAACCATCAGGATTTCTCCACCCAAGTCCATCTTCAATCAAGCAGTGTTTCATAGCTCTCAATCTCAAATCCCTTCTCTTGTAGTCCACTAAGTGATCAGAGCAAGACAAGTTCTTTAGATAATAAACGATATTGGAATGCCACTCATCATGTTCTAGTTCATTGATCATTACATTTACTTGCTCACTCTCACCCATCTATATGGCTTCTTGGTTGCTCTCAGTTATCATTTGGGATAAACCTTGTCCCCTTATTATCTTGGTGGGTTTTATTTCTAATTCATACTCCTGGATTTTGGAAACCCACTTTCATCGAGTACCCATGCAGTCTTGTTGTGTTAAGATGTCCTTCACAACTGGGTATGGGACATAAGCCTTGATTTTATTGTAATCGATGTAGTTCCTGAAGTGTTTGAGGGACTTGACCAAGGCATAGGATTGTTTCTCGGTTATGGAGTAGTTTAACTCAGAGTCTCTAAGGACCTTTCTCATAAATGCCACGGGATGTTCATAGTTATCAACATCCTTTTGCATTAAGACACCTGCAATAGTATCCTGGGATGTGAATGAGAATATTATGTAATCCCTTGAGAAATCAGGGATAATCAAGACGGGGGCTTGGGAGATAGCATTCTTGATGTCTTCAAAGGATTTGTTGGTCTCATCTCCCCATCTGAAAGAAACATATTTTTTTAGCAAAGCGCTCAAAGGTTTTATCCTTTCGGCAAAATTTGGTAGAAATCTACGAATGAAGTTGATTTTTCCGAGAAAGGATTGCAAAGATTTTTTGTTGGTCAAGGGGTGAATGTCTTTTCTCGACTAGACACTTTCAGGATCAATGAAGACTCCTCCTTATGAATCCATGTGTCCTAACAACTTTCCTTCATCGATCCCAAAGACGAATTTCTTGGGATTCAGCGAGATACCATACTTTCTGCATCGCTCAAAAACAATCCTGAGGTGAGAGAGATGGTCCTTCCTATCCTTGGACATGACTGTAAGGTCATCTTGGTATATTTATATGATTTTTTTTATGAGGTCTCTGAAGGCAAAGTCCATTTCTCTCTGGAAAGTGGCACCAGCGTTCATTAGACCAAAAGGCATCCTTAAGTACATAAAAGTTCCCCAAGGCATAGTGAATGTAGTTTTGAGTTGGTCTTCTCTTTTGAGTAAGACTTGGTTGTATCTTGAGAAATCATCTAGCATAGACATCATCCCTACCCCTATAACCCGCTAAAGTAAATGTTCCATGTTTGGGAGGGGATAATTGTCCTTTAATGACAATTGGTTGAGGTTGCAGAAGTCAACACATAGGCGTATGCCACCATTCTTTTTCTAAACAACAACCAAATTTGATATCCAAGAAGAATACCTAATAGGGGATATGCTACCAGCATCAACCATCTTTTGGAGTTCTTTTTGTATTTGGCTTGCAAACTTTGGGTTGATATGCCTTATCTTTTGTCGGAGTGGTTTGGCCCCTTATACCAATGGTATGGCGTGTTGGATGACATCACCCCTATAGGCTTTCAACTCATCATAGTTCCAAGCAAAGGTATCTCTGAATTCTTTGATGAGTGCTAATATTTCCTTTCTTTCTTTCTCGGTGGTACCCTTTCCTATTTTGACTATCCTTGGGTCCATCTCTGTACTGATATTGAACTCTAGGGCTTCCTCGGCTTGCTTGTTGGCTCTTTTTCCCTTAAAAACATCATGCCTTTCAAAAAGGTTTTCTAGGGGAACACAACCCTTTGGAAAGGTATTTCTTTGTAGGTTAATGACTTCCAAATCCATAGAATCAGTTAGGAAATCAACTTGCGAATCGATGAACTATTTGTTGTTCTCCACGAATCTGATAATTTGATTATCATCCTTGAAAACCTGCCAATGTTCCAAATTATCGGGAACAGAAGGCCTAAAAAGAACCTCCATCTTGCATAGGTTGTGAAAAGGTCCCTCGCATGGTTGCAAAGTAGAAGTAGAGACAACCAAAGCATCAACCACATGGTTTTCTTCTTGAGGGACGACTTCTATTGACACTTTTCGGAAGGATTTTGAAAGGGTTTGAGCCACATCTAAGTACTTTTTCAACTTTTCATTTTTAGTGGCAAATCTCATCAAAACTTGAGATACAATGAGGTCTGAGTCTCCTTTTACTTCTAGGATTGTAACACCTTTGTCAATTGCTAAATTGAGACCTAGAATCAAGGCCTCATATTTAGCAATGTTGTTGGTGCATCGGAATTCCAGCCTATATGAATGGTAAAAGACTTCACCGGAAGGGGTTGTCAAAACTACTCCAGCACCTGATCCAGAGCTTGAGTGTGATGCATCAAATTCTAAGGTCCAGATTCCTTTGATTTCTTCAACAACATCCACATCCAACTTCCCTTCTTTGATGAACCAATGTGCTTCCTCCAAAGTTGCTGGTGACCGGTCCTTGACGTTGAATTGCAGGGTTCCTTCCAAGGAGGACAAGAAATGATCGAGGATGGCTTGCTCTGAGGCCACCTTTGATCAGACCCTTTTGAGGAGAAGGTTGAACCTATCAATGAAATATCTGACACTCTCATAGGATCCTTTGCAAATGCTAAGGTATTGGGAAAAAGAGTCTTGTGAATGCTCACTATCACACCACCTTATTTTAAAATCCTTTTGTAGTTCTTCAGGGTTTTTTATGCTTCCTTTAGGGCACCTATCAATCCAAACTTTAGCATCCTCTACAAGGGAACTTGCTAAGAGCCTCATGAAGACATCATGGTGTTCTTGAACAACCAAATGAAAATCAAAACTATCACAAAAATGGGTCCAATGTGAGTTTCCAGGGATACCCTTTCTTGAGAAAAGTGGTAGCAAAGAATTTGCATCCTTGGGTAAGTCATGCAACCCTCCTTGGATGTTACTTAGGTTGAAACAGATGAAACTCTCTGAGTAAGACCATTTGTGAGGATTAATATTAATTGGTGGTGAAGATCTTGTCAGGGTGACAGTGGCCACAGTAGAGGGATTTGAGTATTGTCGCCCACTAGGGGTCATCATTGGAGGATTCACCAGATAATTTACTTGAAACTGTCAAAGAAAAGGGGAAAAAAACCCTAGTGGAGTCGCCAGGTAAGCTTGTAAGAAAAGGTCTTTGAGGCGAGTCTTACCAAAAATATTTGTCGTTTGAGGAGAATTGACTCAGTGTTCCCCGAAAATGGTGCCAAAATGTTATCGCACAGTTTGTAACAAGGTCAAATGGCTAGAAGACAAAGGCCAAACAGGCGTAATAGGAACCTATTACACCCAATGTTACCACAATGGGGAGGTTCTTTCTATTTAGGGAGGTTAGGCCTAGGGAAGACGTCCTCAGTAACCTGGGGTTTTGAAGAGGACAAGGTATAAAGGTCAAAGTAAAAGTCCCTCCTCACAGGTTACCACCAAGATCAGATAGTCCAGCTAAACAACCAATAATGAAGTGTAGTCCCAAATGAGAACACCTACCCAGAACAAGACAACAACAAAAAAATATATGCAGGCTATGATTCAATGGGTTAGTACTTCATATAACTATCTGATATCAATATATGAGCAATTATGAAAATAGATATCGATGAGATCAATGTTAATTAATATAGGAATGAAACAATATCAATTCATAAACAATTATCGAGATGATGTAGCAAACAATATATTAAATCA
>JASDQU010243433.1:0-24714 GCA_032191745.1 Picea mariana | reverse complement strand
CTCGATAATTGTTTATGAATTGATATTGTTTCATTCCTATATTAATTAACATTGATCTCATCGATATCTATTTTCATAATTGCTCATATATTGATATCAGATAGTTATATGAAGTACTAACCCATTGAATCATAGCCTGCATATATTGTTTTGTTGTTGTCTTGTTCTGGGTAGGCTATGATTCAATGGGTTAGTACTTCATATAACTATCTGATATCAATATATGAGCAATTATGAAAATAGATATCGATGAGATCAATGTTAATTAATATAGGAATGAAACAATATCAATTCATAAACAATTATCGAGATGATGTAGCAAACAATATATTAAATCAATCCTTTACTCAATAAATTATCTTAGACCATCATCTAATTACTTGTAAATACAAATGCTATGTCAAGATGGAATAGCCAAGAGTGACGTCAGCCTAATTAGGGTTAGTAGTTAGTTAGGGTTTCAAATTATAATAGTTTTAAGAGTTGTTTGACCACTATCACTTCAACATTGGGGAGCTGAGATCAGTGCCTAAGGGTAAATGGAGTCAATTAAAGAGAGGACACAAAGTTGAAGGGATAAAAGGCTAAGGATGAGAGGGAAGGGTTCTAAGGTGTTGCAATGGCAAGGCCCCAGAATCAAAACCCTAGGGGAAAGAGGCTCACTCTGGTGTTTCTTAAGCAAGGCCTCGTGCTCTTTCCTCCTTCCTTAGGTTAAACCTGGAAAAATGGCTAGCATAAAAGATAAGTCAAGACAAGAGACTGGGGTGAGGGAGAGTGTTTTAATGGCAAGTCCCTATCACCAAACCCTAGAAGCAGGACAACCCTAGTAGTAGATTACCTAGGCCTGGGACGTATCCTCCTTCTTAACTCTTAAAAGGCATGGCTAGCACAGGGGAAGAAGTAAAAAGAGTGTAGCAATGGCTAGGCTCTTCCTTCCTTCTTCATAGGCTGAGAATTTCTCTTTTAGGGGACATGAGACAACAACCTACTTGCGTGTTTTTCCCCTAGGGTTTTAAAATCAGAAAAATTTATAATAAATGCAAGAATATAAGACTACAACCATTCAATTAAGAATTTTTGTAGAAAAAACACTTACACATCATGAAGAAATAACATTGCAAACCCTAGTTGTAAACCTTCCTTCAAGAGAAATGCCAAAAATGCCAAGAAAATCCTTCCTTCAACAAGTGCGCCTCAAAAGATCAAATACCCAACAAGGGCGCAAAAATAATATCTCACTAGGAGAGTGAGTTGTATGTTATGTCAAAATGAGGATAAAACACCTCAATATATATTGTATCATGACCTTTAATTAATTTTAGGTCATAAAAATTAGCCGACAAGGATTTAAACAAAAATCATATTGTTTTTACATTAAATTTTCTTTTAAAACCCTAAATGAGAAAAAGATGAGACGGCATGCCCTCATGAGGGAGACGTTCGGCCTTTTTGGGGCTAGTGCAGCATCCAAAAGCCAAACATTAGCCCTCCTTGGGTTCTTCCAAGCTTCCACATGTGCCAACAACCCTGTCTATCTACCATACGCTCATGATGACGTCACAAGCCTCCTGGGTCATCTAGGGCCAACGCTCCACTATAAGTGAGTCAATCCCTCTAAGTATGGCTCAGCCAAGGTGCCCCTGATGGAATGTCCTCTTCTTCTCTAGTGGAAAATCTCAATCAAGAATTGTCATGTCTCTGCCCCTCTGACGGGGTTTAGCAACCATCTGATGGGATCCTCAACCCCATGGAGGTCTGGGCTAATCATCTCCCCATGTGTACCGGTCCAAATGGCACCTGTTCGTCAGGCATGGTCCTGCACATCAAAAACTTCACCCTCTATGGGCTCATTAGTCATAGGGATCATAGCAATTTTAATCACATTTCATCATTAATATTATCAAAAATATGCATAAAAACCCTGATGCATCATCCAATAGTTCAAAGACATTACAAAGACCTACAATGCAAGGCTGAAGAAGAGAACAACACACCCTATTGGGCTAGCATCCATAAGGGAAGGAAAGTCTCCAAGGGGTGTCATCCAAGCCATGTAAAATGAGGTGGTGTGGATAAGGGATGTCCATACATACGGGAAGAGTGAGAGCCAGGGATGCATGATATTACCTGTGGGTGCCTTTGTAGAAGGCGAGTTGTACCCATCATGGACGCAATTTTTTCCAAGATCCTTTTTTCCTTTTTTCTTTTCTCTTCTTTATTTGCTTTTTATTTTTATTTCAAGGACTAACTAGAGGACACTACCTTGGCATGGTGACCAGAGATGACAATGTTACCCACAAGAAATTTCATAGAGATGAAAAGGCTGGCTCATGATGAGACCCCCTTTCCCTTGGTCATGCAACCAAAGGTCACTACCCTGGCATGGTAACTGGATAGTGGCAATGTCATGTTGTTAGGTACCCATGAACATAATAGGTTGGCTCATGATGAAACCCCCTATCCTCTTGGATAGGTCTTGTTTTTTTTATTTTTCTTCAAGTCCCTCTTATTTCTTGCTAAGAGGTTTTTTATTTCCTTCTCGGGGATCCCTAGGTGAGGCATCTCTAGGTTTCATTTTTTATGGATTTTATCTTTTACCAGTTGCTTTTACCTTCTAGGCCTTTAGCCCCTTCTTCCCATGAGATAAGGTGCAACTCTACAAACAAATCATTCGAATGCTCGGACTAGGGGAATGGGGCAGATGAGTGGGAGATAAGATGAAAAAGTGATGATATGATGGGATCAGACGATGGATCTTCAGAAATCCCCCTGGTGGAAAACCAAACCCTATGGGTACAGGCTTGATAGGATACCCTGTCAATCCCCCTAGCAATGGTCAAGTGGGTTAATGTAAGATTCAAGCAGTTTTTAGAGATAAAAGGAGTAAGATGTGTATATCTAAAGGTTATAATGATAAAAAGTGACACATACCATGATACCTGGACCAATTACCTCATGGAGCAAGAGCCCTCCTTGATACAAGACCAAGTCGATGGTGATGGATGTTGTTGCTGCTGACAGGATGAATCTGACAAAGGAAGAGAAGGATGGGTCCCCCAGGGCCATGCTCAGGTCAATCTTACTCTTGGTACTCCATGTCTAGGACCTGTGGGCCTTGAGACATGAT
Organism: Picea mariana; assembly: GCA_032191745.1. Lineage (NCBI taxonomy): Eukaryota > Viridiplantae > Streptophyta > Pinopsida > Pinales > Pinaceae > Picea > Picea mariana. Next base: position 21,587 of record JASDQU010243433.1, on the reverse strand, counting down.
CTGCTAGTTATCCCTAGAAATTGGGGATAACAAACCAGATGAGATATAATGTAGAGTCTGTTGCATAATGAATCCCAAATGTGATGGTGCCCTATACGTATCAAAGGATATGCTTTGCATCCTTCCAATGTAGCTCATGCATCTCTTACATGAACCTGCAAATTGTACCAACTGCATAAGAGAGTTATGGTCTGGAGTGTGTGAGATACAACAAGATCCCCATTAGTTTTTTGTTCAGTTTGTTGTCAACCAGTGGAGTCTCCTCGCCATCCTCAAGTTTGACTCCTGAGAGGAAAGGAGTTGGAGTAGACTTGTAGTCTATCATGTGAAATCTCTCAAGGAGATCTCATGCATACTTGGCCTGAGACAGTTTGATGCCTGATGCATCCTGACTAATCTTGAGTCCAAGGAAGAAGTGTAGTGGACCCACGTCCGTTGTCAAAAACTTGTCATGTAGAATCCTCTTGAATGCAACAATCGTTGAAGTTGAGCAACCAGTGATCATCAAATCATCAACATACAGAACTAAAAGTAGAAGTGAATCATTTGTCCTGAGCATATAGACATTCGAGCCTGATTTATAACATACAAAGTTCTGTGACAATGGGTAGGAGCCCATCTTGGCATACCATGCCCCCGAAGCCTGCTTGAGGCCATAAAGGGACTTCTTTAGGCGACAGATCAAAGATGACTCCTACATAATCCCCTAGGGTTGCTCCATGTAGATCTCCTCAGAGAGATCATCGTGAAGAAATGCATTCTTCATGTCCATTTGATGGACTTCCCATCCCTTGGATGTCGCAATGGCAAGTGCCAATTGTATGGAATCCATCTTCACTACTGTAGCGAAGGTATCATCATAGTCAATACCATGAACCTATTGAATAACTTTGGCAAGAAGCCTGGATTTGTATCTACTAATCTGTCCATCTATTTCTCTCTTGGTCCTGTAGACCCATCTTCATATGACAAGTTTCCTCCCATAAGGAAGCGAAACCAGATCCCAAGTCTGGTTTGTGAGGAGGGAGTTGTACTCCTCTTGCATGGAGGATTTCCAAAAGGGATTTCCAGTAGCCTCGCCATAAGACTGTGGATTTGAATACTGAACCACAAAAATATGCCTAGAGGACAATGGTTCAGTGGCAGTGAGTGCAACAAGAGGCTCCTCAAAATTAGATCGAGTCCTTCTGGTATCGGATGGATCACCAACGAGATCCCCTGCATCCTAAAGAGTAGTATGTGCCCACTTGGGCCTCTGCTCTAGCTCTACAACTGCATCTGGATGATCTGACTCTACATCTTCCTATACTGAATCTGAATCTGAATCATCTTAGTCCTCTTATTCAAAACTCTTTTCTGAAGAAGAGTCAACATGTGTATGCTCATCATCTCAGATAGGTGGAAGAATGAAGGTGTCTGCATGCGGTTGTTGAGGTGCATGCAAGACACTTTCCTCGAATTGGGCACTACACTCAATGATGAGACATTCTAAGGAAAGATCAATAAGCCTATATCCCTTCACACCATTGGGGTATCCAACAAAAATACACTCAGTGCTCTGTGGATCAAGTGCCTTCCTCTTTTCAGAGGGAATCTAGGCCCATGCACGTGAATAAAAAATGAGAAAATGGGTCATTTTTTATTTGAGGCCAATCCAAGCCTAGTAGGGGGTCTTATCCTTGACAGATATATGGGGAGATGTTTTTTGGATGTTTGTTGCACAATTAAGTGCTTTGGCCCATATTCTCTATGGTAGTGACTTTGCATGCAGTATGAAAGATTCCATCTCCTTTAGAGATCTGTTTTTCCTCTCAACAACTCTGTTTTGTTGCGGAGTATAGGGAACTGTATGCTAGAACTGAATCCCTGCCTCATGGAAAATATTATGGATCTCGTGATTTACATACTCTCCCCCATTATCAGTTCACATGACTTTGATATTCTTTCCAGACTATGTCTCAACTAGGGCTTTTAAATCTTTGAGGTGTTGAAAGACCTCAGATTTTTTCCTAAGAAAGTAGATCCATGTAAAACGTGAGAAATCATCAACAAAAATGCGAACAAACCTCTCTTTGATGATGGATGGATGTGGAAAAGGACCCATAAGGTCATTATGGATCATATCTAAAGGTGTAGAAGCTCTTTGAGACTTTCCTTTGTTAAATTTCTCTTGAGGGTGTTTTTCGAGAACACATCCCTCACATACTCCCTTAGAGAAATGGATGTCTGGTAGACCATCAACCAATATTTTCTTACTAAGTTGTTTCCTGTATATTAAATTCAAATTTCCAAACCTTTCATGCCATATCCTACTACTTTCATCAGCATGAGTAAGTAGTAAAGCAGAATCATGTTCAATGAATTAAAAAAATGTACACAATCTAGACTGATGATTTACCTCATTGGTAGAAACCCCGGAGTTGGTTTGCATGTCGTATATGTCCACTACATTTGGTGTGAATATTAATTTCTTTATAGTGTTGGAATTTTTCATCTAATACATGGAGATAAGGTTGAAGGAAAGTTTGGGAATGTCCAACGCATTATCGAAGCTTTTGTTGGTGAGTTCAATCCTTCCTTTGTCAGTGACTTCGACAGAAGAGTTTTCCCCCATCAAAATAAGAGGACCTTTGCATGAATCCAATGAATAATATGCTACTTTTGAGGCATCCATGTGATGTGATGCTCCTGAATCTACGATCCAAGCATCGGGAGAGGAGTTGATGGCAATCAAGGCATGGCTAGAATTGCCTTTCTTGGAATTCTGATCTTCTGACTTCTTCTTCTTAGCACCCTCAAGGATGAGATCTTCAAGGTTGTTTTTATGAAGTATTTGAGTCATTAGATCTATTTGTTTTTGCATGCATGCAAATTATAGATGGAATCCCTTGTGACAGTACGTGCATTTCTCCCCTTTTCTTCCCTTTTCCCCTTTGGATCTAGAGGCATTGGTGAAGGGTTTTGTGTACCCTTCCTTCTTCAAATGTGAATGAGCTTAATGTTTATATTTATCTTTATATTTATAATATTTGTGTCTTCCATATTGCACAGTGAGTTCATGTGCCTTTGGGCCTTTGATTTTTCCCATGTTGATGAGCTTGGTTTGCTCTTGTGTCAGATATTCGATAAAGTCCCCAAGAGAAGACATCTTCTAGGTGGCTCCAGAGGAGAATCTAACATAATGGAATGTGGATACAAATAGATAGAATTTAGGACCAAGTTTGGAGAGAATGGTGAGAACCATTTGTTTCTCCTCCTTAGATTTATCAACCACGCAAGCTTTGAGTTGCGACAGTAAATCCTTGACTTTTGTAAAGAAATCTTGGATATTGTCGAAGCTTTTTGGATCCAATGTGAGTAGTTCCACCTCCAACATGTGTCCCCTCATCTCATTCTATTTTCAAAATATCCCTTCCAAGGTGGTCTGGGCTTCATTAAGAGTCTTACAGGAAGATATGTGAAAAAGGGGATCGGGAGAAATAAGACTGCAAATAGTTCTGAGTGCTTCATCCATCCAATTTAAGTACTTGGATTTTTCTATGGTTGATTTCAGTTTTGTATTCGTATTCAAGGTTAACCTATACAATCCTTTGGTTTGGAGATGAAGCATTATTCTCTCCTTCCATGCAAATTAGTTGTAAGGTGTAAGAATGAATTCCTTTTGGAAATCCATCTTTCTGTTGTCTTCAATTTTTTGTACCTGCAGAAAATTTTGGTGTAGCTTATGCTTAGCAGTATATCGGCTATAATACCATGTAAATGTGTTGAAATTTCACATAATAGATCTAGCTAGAAAACACTACACACATTTGCAGAGAGAAATTGAGAAAGAAGAAGAAGGAGAGAAAGAATGGAAGCATTATCATTAAACATTATGAATAATGAATAATTTAGACATGATATACTCTGTATAACTCAACCAATGCACACTAGAGGAGAACCAATGTGCCATAGTGGTGGTATAGAGTGATCTATACACACACCAGTAGTTACAGGAGAGAACTTCCACCCAGTCTAGTCTCTCAGGCAGTTACGGGAGTGAACTGCCACCTAGTTGAGTTAACTAGTCAACTAGTCTTCAGTTAACTAACTGAACAGAGAGTAGTGAGGAGTAGATCAGGGAATCAAGGGTAATCTGCCAGTCTGGTGATGATCCCAATGTTGCATGGTGACAAAACCAATGTAGCATCTAAACTCAACTCAACTAGTCAAACTGAAGTGTCAACTGAAAGAGAATATTCTCTAGGTGGAATATTCTCCCCTAAAATATAGGAGACTGGATAACGACTATTTATGACTAATAAAAAAGGAAACAAATTAGGAAAAATAATTCCTAGATGTGTGTGAAGTAACTCCAACATCCACAAGAGAGTTAAGGGGTCCAAGGGGGAGTGTTTACCCATGTCTATTAAACCCAGACCATTTATTTCTAAATTATCCTTACAATGAACCTTCTATTTTCTGTTGAGTGTTCTAGAGCCCAATAATTGAATTCATGTAAGAGGGTGGGTGTGAGAAGTCACATCCCGTAGTTACTAAGAGCATGGGGGCTAAGTACAATCATCTTGGGGAAGAGTGTAAGTCAATCAATCAAGAGAAGAAGAGAAAAGTTTTATGGGTGGAGGGGGACAAATTAGAGATTCACGTTTTTGCATGGATAATAGTTTTTACATGGATTTTTATAGATAGTAAAGGAGTTTAGAGTGTTGAATATTGAATGAATCCATAGTGGGCACAAATGGTGGTTGTTTGGAGTTGTAATTTTATGGGAATAAAATATATGGGCTTGTGAGCAATATTCTATTTCAAATTTGTCAAGAGAAGAAAGTGTTTTGTTGTTTGGCGAATTCATGTTGTAGCTATAGAATTCTTGAGGTCCCAACATAGATACTTCATGTACAAACTATGTCAAAAGCCTTGGATGGGAGTAGGAAGTCTTAAGGGAATGTGAGTGGTGAAGGGGGATCCCATTCCTTGAGTTGTGTAGGTTGTTGGGAAGAGAGTTAGTTGGCTGGAATTAGTTGTGGGAATTGATTGTTGAGAGGGGGATATTATCCATCCTTAGGTACCACGCTCTCTTGTATATTCATATCCCCAACTTAGGGGTTACCAGTTTTTTATAAGTAGAACAACAAGTCTACGGTTGGGAGGAATGTTTGTCCTCTGCAACGGGTTTCATATTTCATAAGATAAGTGTTCTTTTTTTGTTTTGTTTATTTATGTTAAATATAGATATAGTTGTTGTGCATTTTACTCTTAGTTGTTTTTGTTAATGCTACTTGTTGTGAGTAGAATGATGCATACAAATATCTATTTTTGTGGTTGAATGATGTTGTGTGCATTTAGTTGTTGTTATGCATAGTTAAGCTATTACATTTACAGTTTTAATTAGCATGAGCCACAATATAAATTGAATGTCATGTTGTGTGTGTTATTTCCGCATTTAGATTTGGTATCAATTTTTTTTTTAATTTTGTACTTAGCAAGGTTCACATAAGAGAAAATAATTATAAATTTTTTTATGTTTTATCAAAATTCACTAAGAAAAATATTTAATCAATTGAGATAGCTAAAAAGTATTTAAAGTCTCACTAGACACATGTAGTATTTAATCACATTGCAGATAATTCACTCATGAGAAAGTATACACATAGATTTGATAAATTCTCCTTGGCTCCTTCCAATATTTTGAATTAAACGTCGAAAATAATTCTATGTTGTTTTGATGAAAAAATTATTTACAAAAACCATCGACCCTTTTAGCATGGCCAATTCTACAATTTATTAAATGTCAAAATCTCTAAAAAAGGTAACAATGCTATTTAAAAAAAAAAAAATAGAAAAAATAAAATAAAATAAACAACTTGTTCTCTCTAAGTCAACTCTTGTGCATGAGACGAGTGATCCATTGGATGCACCTCATCATACTCTTCCCAATGAGAGAAAATATCCTCGCAAGTGTGCATGTAAGGAAATCAGTGTTGGAACATGGGTGCACTGAGAACTTCCCTCATCTCCTTGGTGCACTGCATGTATTTGTCCACTTTGGTAGTCACATATTCTAGGTTGGAAATCATTTTAATCGTATCTCCCATGTATCTCTTGACTTGTCCCCATTCCATGATGGTGATTTTGTGGACATATAACTCATACTTTATATCATTATCTCCCCTAGGTCTTGAAAACCTTCGAACAACCTAAACTTGGGAAATTGAAGTTCTTCAATTACACCATAAATGTTCTCCCATCTCTTAAGACATTCATCTCGTCTATCCTACATTTTACTTTTCATCTCAATAACAAATTGAACCCAATATTCCATGGCCATTCACATTCTAGCCATGTTTTCATTTGTTAGGACTTTGATGCCATGATCTTCTTCACCCAGACCTTTATGCATTTCCCTAATATATTCAATCTGGTTCAAAGTCATGGATGCTCATTCAACCCATTTCAACATTTATTTGGGAACTACTACACATAACATAGTTTCTTCTTGATATCTTATAATATTTTCCATGAAAGCATATCTCACTAACCCGTATCTACCATACTCTTCAAGAAAATTTATCCTCATAATTAATACTATATGAGTAGTGTCCTTATAATAATCTACTTTATGTCGAAGAGACTCCAATTCCTTCTCCATGGAATATTCCTCTCTTTCTTCTTCTCTGGCACTATCAATTATGGCATCAGAGATGGCCATTCTTGCACCCAACAAATCACTAACCCCAACCTTCTTGGCATCAAACAAAGTTTCTTCAAAGGTCATTACCACGGCATTATCTAGAGTCAATTTCCTCTTTCTTTGTGTTGTTTTCACTAGCAACTGCCCCTTCCTATCATAAGTTTATCAATCAATGTCAGCTACCTCATATAAGGGCTTAGGTAATGTCTGGTCACCCCATGCCAATATGTTTCCCATGCTTCCTGGTGTGTTGAAATGCTCCATGAGAGGGCTCTCGCCCTTATCCATTGTTGTTACCTATTTTCTCAACTCTTCCACTTCCTTGTATTTCATTTGTTCAGTGATTGGCTCATGAGTAGGATGATTTATTTTTATGATTTTATCATCCACTTCTCCTTTAGAGGTATCAATAATTTTGTTCGGAGATGCTATGTCATATTCCTTGTTTTCCATTGATACTTCATGTTGGTCATTATCCCTAGGTAGAGAGATAGTGGATGGATTCACAATTTTTTCTCATTTTTTGGGGTGGTGGTATACTCCTTTATCCTATTTTCCTATGTTTTCTTTCCAAGCTCATGTTCTATTCTAGTATTCCTCTACTTAGGTGCTATATCACCCTTTCCTTGTTCTTCAATCTCTTATTCGGAAACACCTTCTGGTGTCTTTTCTTCTTTGATTTGGTGCAATACTTCTTCAATCGTCTCTTAAGTTTTCTCACCAACATTAGTATCCATAGTTGTTTTTTTCTCATTGATTGATTGCAAGTGAATTCCCAAGGTCTAAATTGGACTCATTTATGATCAATACCTTGACTATATCCACATATTCATCATCATATTTGGTAATATCCATGATTCTTTGAGGAAGAATCCCTATGAGAGGTGCATCCTTCAGCAAACTAGTTGATGCTTATGACTCTGGTTGGGCCCCCTATGTTTCTTTGTTATCTTATTCCATATCTATACCAACCTCTCCTTGTGTTATTTTCCATTGAGTCACCTATTTAGCTTCTTTTCTTTTCAAATCTTACTATATTTTCCTCTATTGTTCTCATTCTTAGGCTACTCTATTTTTTTCTTCTTCATGGGCTTCCCGCTTATCCTATGATTTCACTTTAACTTCCTCTACTCACCTAGAATCTTTAGTTTCTCTTTTAGATGTCACTCCTTAGACAACAACTTCAGAAATTTGGTTAACAAGATCCACTTACTCATCCATGGAGAGGTTTTTAAAAATATTGAGATTTGGTAAATATTTCCTCTTAAGAAGTTCATCCTAGTTATGTACATTCTTAGTGAAAAATTCATCATCAAATCTATCATGGGCATAAGGCCAACAAACTACAACTTGTTCAGAGTGTTTCAACATGAGACCTTTAGGATCATGTTTGGGATACCTTCTAGTCCCAAACCTATACTTAATATCACTTAACCCTTCCTCCCTAGCTTGTGTAGTGTCTTTAAAAAATTAATAGTCTAATTGAAATCCATAGGGAATAAATGCTCTGTTTTTGTCCTTCAATAGAGAGTCATTAAACCCTTGAAATATAGTTTAATAATTTTTTTATCGTATTTCCAACCTATCTGGTACATATGATGGTAACAAATGTGGGCCACTAGTAGCTTAAAAGACCCAAAAATAAGTAAATTTTTCTTCAAGATACCAATTCCCAATGAGTGATATGATCTTCTTGGTTTGATTAGACAACCTAGGACATTCTTGTTGAAAAATAATGAAGTAGAGTCAGTCCAAGAAAAGATCACATATCATAGGGTATGACCTTTTATACCTATTTTCCCACAAGATGCTAAAATATACATGCACATGCAACTCAGATACATGTGAACTTAAGTTCATCTCCACAAATACATTCCAAGAACATATCACATCTAAGAGATAAGAAGCCATATAAAATGAAGGCACTTCACCTGGAAAAGGGTTTTGTGCTTGATTTATTCAAGTGATGAGTTGTTTCACTATTATAACACCCCAATTCAAAACGCCACCTAACATTGCCACAATGTGTTCTAGTGGCATTCATGCCTTAATGAATCTAGATCAATGCTTCTTACCATATAACCTACACAGTAAAACCATCAAGTACATGTATGAATATCTCAAATTGGTTATGCCACACTATCTCTAGGTACAATTTATGAATTGATTATCCTCCTTCCACCATAAAGCCACTAGATTACTCACATCATGTTTTACATGGAAATCCACCACAAAATCATTATTGATCTTGAAATCTGATTCATAGAGCTTGTAGTACTTGTTTATTTTGGTCAGGGGGAAAACTCTTATGCATTGTCTTTGTTCATCATCAACAGAGAGTTTTTCCCCATCTGCATGAATTATGATCCATTCTAGTGCCTCTACACATGTTATAACAGGGAACCTAGCACCTACCATGTGAAAAAGAGAATGAATGACATTATTGAAAACCTGGCCATTATAATATTGATATCCTAATCGTTATGTGGTGTAAATTTTGGGTAGTTCATGTTTTTTAATTTGTTAAAATAGAGAACAATTGATATGGGTGAAAACATGGTCATTTATAATCTTGATATCCCAGTCATTATGTTGTGTAAATGTTGGGTAGTTCACATTTTATTAATTTTTTAAACAACTCATTCCAGGAAGGAAGTAGTACCTTAGTTCTAGTGACTAGCTCTATATCCCTGTAAAGTGATGGCTAGTTGAAAAACCTTTTTCAATGGGATTCGAATTATAGGTACAATCTTCGGTGCTTGCTCTAATCCTTCTACGCACATAGGGGTTGATGTCTCACCCAACTAGGCACCTTTTCCTTTTGGATTCATTGGATATTGACAAGCGACACTCCTTCGGGGTGGCATTTTTTATCTGCAATTTATATATGAATACATACACAAAAAAATCAAAACACAGTGAAGTTCATATAAATTAGATAGCGTAGAGTAGATAACATAGAGAATACAAGAAATAGAGAAGAAGAAGAATTGCAACAAAAAATAACCATCACATTATTCTGTAAGAGAGGAGTGTCCTTTATTATGCAAGGAGAATTTTTCCTCAATGTTATTAGTTGTTACAATGGAAATTGCTATTGCGGAATTAAACTACTGACAGTTTATTATGAAGTGCCCTGCTCAACTAGATTGGAGAGATATTTTTACAATATAATTGAATGAGTTTGACTACATACTAGCATTTATTATGGAGCACCCTCCTCAACTAGACTAGAAAGGGATTTTTACAATAGAATTGACTAACATTGACTACATAATAACATTTATTATGAAACACCCTTCCCAATTGAACCGGTGAGGGATGTTTCCAAAGAGTCGGATGACATTAACTAACATACTAAAATTATGGAGTGTCCTCCTTATCCTGAATGATGAAGGAAGAGGTTCACCATTCCTGGTGGCTTGATCCAGGGGATCAAATTTTGCTCAAAAAATCAAAGTGCTCGGAATCACTTCAAATCAAATGGGAGCGTAGGCCTCATTGTTACGAACCCAACGCAACTCGTTTGGGTTCAAATCGACGTCGGGAACGAGAGATATCGCGTTCTGTTCAAAACGACAAAGAGGCAAAAAAAAGGGATGCTGACTGTACAGTCCGTACAGTCCGTATGGATGTTGATGTGGCAGTCCGTACGACATGTGGTAGGGCCAAGTGGTAGGCAGTTGGAATTTTAGTGGATGAATAAGTTGCTGACACGTGGCATCTTGGTGGCTAATTGTATGGTGACACGTGGACCAATAAATGGTCACCACGTGTCACCTGGTCGGTGGTTTAAAATATTTGCAATCGGCAGGACTCAACCCCACGACCTCTGGGTAGGGGAAGAGACTTGGGAAGGGCCGCCAATCGGCACACCACCATTTGGACCTTGTTATATATATGGCATTATATATATTTAAATTTGCATATGTGTATGGTTGGCGCGGGGCCCGGGCTGGGGCTTAGCCCCAGCCCTCGGTCGTATATAACTTTAACATATGACCATATGTTACATCGTATGTGCGCGGATTTGTATTTGGTTTAAATGGTTATAACGCCCGCCAAATGTCCATTACCTATTCGCCTTTGAAACGGGGCCTGATTTGCGTTTGCGCGTGGTCACATGGGCCACATGACCTTGACCTTGGCAGTTAGGGGCTAGGTGCACCCATAACCATCCTACAGTTCACACTGGTTGTGTGGTTGAGCCCGATGCTGGGTTTTTCCACATAAATGCGCGTGGGGGCAAGGTTGAGCCAACGGGGGTGCATTTTGGCGATCCATAGACAACAAGTTTGAAGGGGAACTTCCAGGAAGCCTATATTCTTCAATTTTTGGCCAAACGAGGTGTCGAAAAAGCCCAGCTAGGGGTTTTTTGACATTTTAGAGCCATTGGAGCCATATATTTGGCATTTTGAGCATTGTAAAACACATTTTTGATCTCTTTGAGAAAATAATACGAAAGATCCATTGGAAGCTGGACCAGGAGATGTAGCCCAAGAGAGGGGTGAACTTCTTTATCATTTGTTGTGTTATGTGTTTTATGTTCACTATTTATTGTTGTTTTTTATATGCATCTTGAATGAGTAAATTCTATTAAAGTCGTGTTGCAAAATTTATCCATTTGCATTTTAAGACATAAAATTAAACTTGCAAATATTTTCAAGAATACAAGTCTTCTTCAATTTTAGATCAAGTTGGTATCAGAGCATAGGTTTTTGAAGACTTGATTATTTGCAAGTGTTTTGTTTTCTGATGCTCACAAGGTTGAAACTCACAAGAGGAGAAGGTCAACTCGTAGATCCAAGCTCTCATCCTTCAAGAAGGAAGTTTATATCATCACCGCAAGTTTCAAGGAGGCATTCACCAAGTATGGCTCATGAAGAGAGTCATGAACATATTCCTACAGAAGATGAAGATCTTAGAAAGGTTGTCATGGAAATGAGAGAAATGATGAAAATCTTGATGGAAAGGAATACAAGGTTGCAAGGTGAAGGCTCCAACCCTTCAAAGCACAAGGGAGACTGTGGTGATAAAAATCCAAATGGAAATGGAGGGAATGGTGCTTTTCCACCACCCTCACCTCCATCTTCTTCTTCTTCTTCTACCAGTTCAAGACCTCTTCCAAATTCTCCAAAATGACATGGTAAAACTCCTTCACAAATTCCTTTGCTAAAGCTTGATATTAAATTCGAATTGCCAATGTACAATGGAGAATTAAATGCTGATAAATTAGATAATTGGATTCGTCAGATTGAGGTGTATCGTAGGATACAAAAAATTCAAGATGACGAAACTAAGATTCAGCTTGCTTCTTTAAGATTGGATAGTGCAGCACTCATTTGGTGGGAATCCAAAACTCAGGAGGACATGAAGAAACATGGTAAAATTTTAACCTCTTGGAATGATTTTATTGTTGCAATTAAAAGACAATTTTACCCATTGGCATATATGCAAAAAGCTACTATGGATTAGCAAAATTTTAGACAAGTTAAAGAACAAAATGTGCAAAGCTTTACTCAAGAATTTAGGAGAAGATCTTTGGTTTTGGGAGTAGATTTGTCTTCTCAAGAAACTTTACTCAAATACATTGGAGCTTTACATAGTTATTTGAGACATACAATACTCATGTTGAATCCTTCAAATCTAGATGAAGTTTGTGTTTAGGCCACTCATTTGGAAGAAAGAGGAAGGAATGAAACTCATGAGGGTAACAAGAAGCCTTTCAATCATGGAGACAAAGGAAAGAGGAAGTTCAAGGGCAATGGCAAAAATAATGCTATTGTTAAGAAAGAGGGAGAAAAATTCACATGTAAACATTGTTCAAAAGATGGCCATGATGAAGACCATTGTTGGAAACTTCATCCTGAAAGAAGACCCAAAAAGTTTGGCAACAAAAGGAAGTCAAAGACTGCTGCAACCATACAACATGATTTAGGTTCTGATTTGGGTGATGAAATAAAAATCACAGCCATGGGTTATCAAGGTAATGGTTCTATTGCAAGTACTAGTTCTTCAAGTAACAATAATCTCAATGTAACTCGACAAGAAAAAGAGAGAATTGAACTTTTTCACATAAGGGTTGTTTCAAAACATACCAAAATAGATACTCTATTTGATACTGGATCTCAAGCAAACCTTATATCTGAAGACACTGTTAAGAAATTAAAATTGGAAACAATTCCACATCCTAAGCTAGACCCTCTTGGTTGGATATGTGATAATGCTAAATTACAGGTGACAAGAAGGTGTAAACTTAGGTTTGCTATCACTGCAAATTTTATTGATGAGGTAGAGCTTGATGTTATTCCATTAGATATTTGTGGTATTGTGTTGGGAAGCCCATATTTATATGATAGAAAAGCTATTTTTCATTTTCATGAGAATAAGTATCACTTGTTTAAGAATGGAGTTGAGTACATTGTTAGAGCCCATACAAGGAAGATGAATTTATCACTTGTAAATGCGGGACAAATGAAGAGATTAGTCAATGATAGCAAGAATTTTGTTCTCTTAATGATTAAACCCAAAGATGATATTGAAAACGAAGTATTTCAAGGTTGTGATGCAAAGTTAAAATCTGATCTATATAAGGTTGTTAATCAATATGATGAGATGTTTAAAGAACCAAAGGGTTTACCTCCAAAAAGGGGTATCCAACATGAAATTCAATTACAACAAGATTGTCCTCTTCCAAACATTGGTATGTACAAGATGTTGGTCATGGAGAATGATGAAATTAAAAAGAAAATCCAAGAGTTTCTCAACAAAGGGGTTATTGTACCAAGATCATCGCCATGTGGATCTCCAATTCTGTTAGTGCCAAAGAAAGATGGTACATGGCGTATGTGTGTTGATTTTAGGGCTTTGAACAAGATTATGGTAAAGAATCGTTATCCTCTTCCTAGAATCGATGATTTTCTTGATCAATTGAAAGATGATAAATATTTTACTAAGTTAGATTTGAGAAGCGGATATCATCAGATCAGGATTGCCGAAGGAGACACATGGAAGACAACTTTCAAAACAAAGCAAGGTTTGTTTGAATGGATGGTAATTCCTTTTGGACTTTGCAATGCACCTGCTACTTTCATGAGAGTTATGAATGATGTCTTCAGGCATTTTCTTGATGATTGTGTTATTGTCTACTTGGATGACATTTTTATCTTTAGCAAATCTCGTGAAGAGCATGTTAAACATGTGAAACAAGTTTTGGATGTTTTGAGAAAGGAAAAGTTATTTTTGAAGATGTCCAAATGTGAGTTTGGAAAGACTTCACTTATTTACTTAGGGCATATTGTTGGTGGAGGTGAATTAAAAATTGATCCCTCCAAGGTCAAAGTCATATTGGAATGGCCCAAGCCCAACAATGTGACAAAGGTAAGAAGTTTTTTGGGAGCAACCCAATATTGGAGAAAGTTTATTGCTAATTTTTCTTCCATTGCAGCTCCATTACATGCAGTGACAAGTGTCAAGCAAGTTTTTCAATGGGGAGGCGAGCAACAGAAGGCTTTTGATACTATGAAAGAGAAGATCAATTCAACGCCAGTTCTTGCACTTCCAAATTTAAGACAACCTTTTGAAATCCAAACAGATGCAAGCAATTATGCAATGGGAGTAGTCTTGCTACAACATGGTAAGCCCATTTGTTTTCATTCTGAAACTTTTAATGGTGTCGTGATTAACTATCCTACTTATGATAAGGAGTTGTATGCATTGGTGCAAAGTGTGAAAAAATAGAAACATTATTTGTTGGGGAAAGAAACCATTGTCCACACCGATCATCAACCACTGCAATACTTACAATCACAAACAAAGCTACAACAAGCTAGGCACTTCAGATGGATGGGTTTTCTACAACAGTTCCACTTGGTCATAAGGTATAAGAAGGGCATTTATAACAAAGTTGTTGATATTCTTTCAAGGCCTATTATTAGTGCTTCATTTATTCTTAAGCATAGTCCTATCATGCATGAGAGTTATGTTGAGCAATATGCTTTAGATACTGATTTTAAAGAAGTATATGAGACTTTGTGTCAATCTAACCATGTTGAGGAATTGGATTACCATGTGTATGACAATATTTTGTATCATATTGGCAATCTATGTATTCCATACGGAGAAAGAATCAACATAATAAGAGAAGTCGATTCTTCTCTTACTGCTGGTCACTTTGGTGTAGGCAAGACAGTGGCTAATTTGCAAAGGTACTGCTATTGGCCTAAAATGAATGAAAGTGTTTTGAGATATGTTCAAGGATGTTCGTTATGTGCCACAAGCAAACCTAGCAATCGAAAGTTGGGTTTGTATACTCCACTTCCGGTTCCTTCTCGTCCTTGGGAAAGTATTTCTATGGACTTTGTAGGAGGTCTACCTATGTCTAAACGAAATCATGATTATCTTCATGTTGTGGTTGATTGATTTAGAAAAATTTGTATTTTGATGCCTTGTAAGAAGCAGGTTACAACTGAGAAAACGACACAAATTTTCTTTCAAAATGTTTGGGTGCATTTTGGATTTCCTAAATCCATTATTTCTGATCGGGATTCTCGATTTGTTGGAAGTTTTTGGTCGAGTTTATGGGCACTCATGGACACCAAACTGAAAAAGAGCACATATTTTCATCTGCAAACCGATGGTCAGACAGAAGTGGTAAATAGAATAGTGGTGCATCTTCTTCGTGGTTATTGCAGCAAGCATCCTAAACTTTGGGATGAGCATTTACACTACATTCAACATGCTTACAATTGAGCTAAGCACTCTTTGACTCAAATGTCGCCATTTGAAGCATGTTTTGGCTATTTTCCCAAATATCCTTTAGATTTTATCTTTGGGAAGGATATTTCTATTGATGGTCAATATGACATTGATAGGGCAGAAAAGTTCATTGAACAAATTCAGTCGATACATCAAATGGTGCAAGAGTAGTTGGAAAAGAGTCAAGCCAAGTACAAGACGAGACATGACAAGCATCGTGTTGATCATAGTTTCCAAGTTGGAGATGAAGTTTGGCTTTACATCAATAAGGAGAGGCTTAAAGGAGAAGGTAAAAAATTGAAACCAATTCGATATGGTCCTTTTAAGATTATTGACAAGATTGGTAACAATGCCTTCCGTTTAGATTTGCCTCCTTATATGCAAATGTATGCAGTTGTTAATGTTGAGAATTTGAAATTGTATGAGACTCCTTTGATTGATGATGAAGGCGAGCATGTTCAGATTCCTTCTATAGATGATTTTTCCCCATAATATCTTACAGAACTGCATGAAGACACAATTCTTGACAGGAGAATGAGAACTTCAAAACGAGGAAATGTGGAGTATCTTCGAGTTGGTCTTAAAGGTACAAATCCAAGAAAAGCTAAGTGGATTGAGGTTGGAAAGGTGAGGGAGCTATACCCTCATCTTCAGATAGACTGAAAATAGTCTTTTGGAGGTCCAAAATCTTTCCAATGGGGAGGTGTGATCCAGGGGATCAAATTTTGCTCAAAAAGTCAAAGTGCTCGGAATCACTTCAAATTGAACGAGAACGTAGGCCTCATCATTACGAACCCAATGCAACTCGTTTGAGTTCAAACAGACATCGGGAGCGAGAGATATCGCGTTCTATTCAAAATGACAAACATGCAAAAAAAAAGGACGCTGACTGTACAGTCCATACAGTCCGTACGGATGCTGATGTGGCAGTTCGTACAACACATGGTAGGGCTGAGTGGAAAAAAATTGGCATTTTAGTGGAAAAATGATCTGTTGACATGTGGCATCTTGGTGGCTAATTGTATGGTGACACGTGGCCCAATAAATGGTCGCCACATGTCACCTAGTCGGTGGTTTAAAATCTTTGCAATCGGTAGGACTCGACCTCGTGACTTATGGATAGGGGAAGAGACTTGTGAAGGGCCACCAACCGGCACGCCATCGTTTGGACCTTGTTATATATATGGCATTATATATATTTAAATTTGCATATGTGTATGGTTGGCGCGGGGTCCAGGCTGGGGCTTAGCCCCAGCCCCCGGTCGTATATAACTTTAACATATGACCATATGTTACACTGTATGCGCATAGATTTGTATTTGGTTTAAACGGTTATAACGCCCCCCAAATGTCCATTACCTATTCGCCTTTGAAACGAGGCTCGATTTGCGTTTGCGCGTGGTCACATGGGCCACATGACCTCGGCCTTGGTGGTTAGGGGCTAGGTGTGCCCATAATAATCCTACAGTTTGCACCGATTGTGCGGTTGCGCCTGGTGCTGGGTTTTTCCACATAAATGCGCGTGGGGGCTAGGTTGAGCCAACATGGGTGCATTTTGGCGATCCAGAGACAACAAGTTTGAAAGGGAACTTCCAGGAAGCCTATATTCTTCAATTTTTGGCTAAACGAGGTGCCGAAAAAGCCCAGCTAGGGGTTTTGGGATGTTCTGGAGCCATTGGAGCCATCTATTTGGCATTTTGAGCATTGTAAAGTACATTTTTGAGCACTTTGAGCAAATAATACAAAAGATCCATTGGAAGCTGGACCAGGAGATGTAGCCCAAAAGAGGGGTGAACTCCTTTATCATTTGCTATGTTGTGTGTTTTATGTTCACTATTTATTTCTACTGTTTATATGCATCTTGAATGAGTAAATTCTATTAAATTTGTGTTGCAAAATTGATCCATTTGCATTTTAACACATAAAATTGAACTTGCAAATATTTTCAAGAATACAAGTCTTCTTCAATTTTAGATCATGGCCCAATTCCTCCCTTTTTATATCTGGAAGTGTCCCTACTTCTACCAACAAATGAAGAAATTTTCACATCAATGTATTGAAAAACATCCATTTGGCCTACATTGGAGTCTATTCCTTGTTATCGACTAGATATGAAAGATATTGTTGTTGATGTCTGGACCTAGTATGGGAGTTAAGAATTTGATCAACGAGCAACGAAGGATTAAAATATGGAATATTGTCCACTGAATGTTGAAATGTGATTGTGTCTTCAAGGAGGTGCAGTTCAACCATATTGAGAGTGTACACATTAAGTACATCGTAGATGTCGAGTTGGGAAGGAAAGTTAGGATGATATACATTATTGCCTATGTGTTCCAGAACAATGTATGGGCCATAACACAATGGTGCATCGTATGATGTTGGATTTTGAATTTGTACTTGTCCACCAAGAGCCACAAACGATCTCTCGACTAAAAGATTAATGACATGCATTATTGATCATGCCTCTATTTCGCACAACCGTGGGATGCTCTCAAGGCAATTGTTTCTTGAGTATGGTGTTGAGCCGACATGTGGATAAAATGTTGAGCTAACTATTGTTTTTGTTGATGATGTGCAAATCCAAAAGGAACAAGAGTCTCTGAATGGTATGCCCTCAGATGACCTTCCTTTTTAATTACAACCCCAATAGAAAAATGAAATGCATCCTTCTCAATTGCAAAGGGATGACTTCTATATCGAAAATAGAGTATCTTTTCCAAGCATAATGCAGTTTGAAGCTTAGAAAAGTGGTGCCCAACCTTTCCCAAAAAACCCTTGAGTTCATGGGAATTGGAGTGCATTGGCCATTGTTCCAAAACCTATACTCGAGATGGATTTGATCGAACCCCGACTATGTCCAATATGAGTTCCAAATGTGGAACCGAAGTGTGTCCAAAATAAGACTTCTTCACCTGAATTATATGTGCCTGCAGTATCTAGAGGATGTTTCAAATGCATTGAAGATGTTCTACCCAAGAATTACTAAATACTAAGATATCATCAAGATAAATGACCACACACTTTCCTAAATGACCACACACTATCCCTACCCCAACAAATCCTCAATCTAGGGTAGGGGTAGTGGTTTTTAACAGTGGATTTATTAAGGGAATGATAGTTGTTCGTTGGGCACCATTCTGAATCTTCCTCATGTGGGATAATAAAGGTGGGAAACACACATGGGGATGATGAAGGTGGAATATGTCTTGAGTTCAAAAGTGGACCAATTGGGTGTTTTATCTCAATAGTCTCTTGGGGAGTGATGCGATAGGATGGGGTGTTGGACAAAGAATCACCAGGGATTAGATCATTTTTTTGTTGAATAGAGTGAGACAGGGGCAGTCTCGTGGGTTGGGAGAATACATCTGCAAATTATTGGAGTGGGGTAGGCATGGAAGGAGGTACAGGGTTTTTCTGGTAGTCTAGGTTAATGGGGTGAACTAAGAACAAAGAGACGCATTGGTTCATAGTGATTTGATTAACGGTTTCTTGGTCAATAATAGTCCGGGTGGATTTAAGAGAATACGAAGTAAGCACACAGGTGCACCCCTCATGTTGCAAGTGGTATTGATGATATTTAGCATGATAGATAGTGTATCAAGCATGTTGATAGGGAAGGCCAACCAACAAATTGACACAATCAAGAGGAGAGACATCACACACCACAGTATCTTAGAGAGGGCCAATAGCAAAGGTTGCGACAAAACACTAGAAGATAGTGCAACGAGGGCCTTCCTTTTGTACCCATCCAAGATGGTATGGGGTCAGGTGCATAGTGGTGGGGAGATTAAGGTATTGGACCATGTTTTGGGTCACAAGGTTCTTTTTGCTTCCATTGTCTAAGATGAGAGTAGCCAAGACATGCTTAATATGAAAATTATGTTTAAATAGGGGTACATTAGAGATGTTGGATTCATTAGTGGTTATCGAGATTAGAAAGGGGTCATCTTCGATAGAATTGTCAAGAGAGACTACTTCAGGATGGTCGAGGGAATCTGGCTAAGAAACCTCTACAAATAGAGTCTTATTGGTGTGAATTTTCTTAAGTGCCCGATAGTTTGTAGATGCATGTGAGTTGGTCTTATAAAAGGTACACCAAGGCACATTTATTGGTGTGGATGGAGAAGTAGGGGAAACAGGGGAATGTCCAGTATGTGAAGGACTGATAGTACAAGGATCATAACAGGTTGGAGAAGACAAAATTTGATGATCCAATTTACGTTTCATGGCCAAGGCTCGAAGAATGACCTTGTCCAAGGAAGGAGTTTCAAATAAATTAGATTCACGATGAAAAATAATTAATAGAACAAAATTAAATTTGACAATGAGTACCTCTTTTGGATCATAAATTTGTAGTTGTATAAGAAATCTATAGAAGACATTGATGTAGATTTGGATTGATTGGTAGGAGAGTTGTCGAAGCTGCAACTATTTAACAATTAAGTTCTGGTGATATCCTGGAGCCCGATAGAAGTGATCACGTAAGGAGGCATGCAGGTGTTGGAGTTGTTGGCTCACCTAACAATTCTCAAGTTGCGTATCCCACCAAGATTGAGCAACACATTCCAATTGGAGGTTGGCGATCTGAAGCTTCATGCCCTCTTCCATTTTGGGACATTTCTTGAAGTAGGTGGAGAGAATGCAGATCCAGGAACAATTGTCTCCCCATTCATTTGGCTTGAAAGCTTAGGCAATTGAAAACATGTATCAAGCTACATGGGTGTTGGAGCTCATCCTTGTTGAAGATCGAGTAACTCATGAAAGGCGAGAGATAAATATTGAATTGGGGAAGATGCATTGGATGTTGATTCCTCGGTGGATGGTTCCTTATGCAACAACATGATTTTCATCCACCAACTGGTTGAACTTGAAGAAACGCCTCTTTGATGTTATGTGCATAGTCAGAAAGATTTGGGGAACACTAAAACTTGGTAATGAGATCACATGGAAAAAATGAGAAGAGGGTGCACTAAGAATTCTAAACTGATGGTGCAATGGAAATATGAACAAAGGACACACTGGAAAACCCTGGGCAAACTGAGACCCTGTGAAGAGGGCGCATTGGACTATTCCTTGAGAAGGGCATATTGAGACTTTGTGAAGAGGGCACACTAAAAATACCTCAGAATGTTGTACCGAAACACCCTGAGAAGGGCATGTAGAGAAACATTGAGGAGAGCGTATGGAACCTGATGACAAGATTTGCCAACTGAGACACAAAGACACTTAATTTTTTTTTTTTATTGGTGGATGGCTTCCCATCTAATTATTGATGTTGAGAAAAATCATGTCAAGATCCAGGCACTAATACCAATTGATCTTCAATTGAGATCTAAATGCATACACAAAAAAAAAAAATTAAAAAAAGAAGAATTAGAAAAAAAAATAACCATTACATTATTCAGTAAAAGTTGAACACAGCGTTAATAGTTGTTACAATGGAAATTGATATTGCATAATTAAACTATTAACAATTTATTATGCAACGCCCTTCTCAACCAAACTAGCGGATTTCTACAATATAATTAACTAACGTTGACTACATACGAACATTTATTATGAAGCACCCTGCTCAACTCAACTAACGAGGAGTTTTTATAATATAAAAAACTCACATTGACTACATACTAACATTTATTATGGAGCACCCTCTTTAACTAACATACTAATATTATGGAGCATCCTCCTAATCTCGAATGAGCCTCCTTATCTCGAATGAGAGTGACGAAGGAAGGGGTGTGCCCTTCCTGGTGTCCCAATTTTCCTATACAGTTAACAACTATCAACCCATACTACATCATTTGCATTTTCAGAATAACACAACCATACTTATGGTGAATATGTACCTGGTTATAATTTGAGAAATCAAACAATGATGCTTACCAGTTCTCTGCAGACAAGACGTCCCAAGTCAGTGAACTACAATCACACAATAAAGATTTCAACACACAATTGCTTTACTACATAGGCTCTTCCCAAGAAATCGACAGCAAATGATACAAAATAAATTCTCTTAAGCACATATATCTGATCTCTTTATAGTCAAATCTAACAATAAATCTCAATATTATAGTGGGATTGTGCAAATATTTAAGTTTAAATGCGTTCATTAACATGCCACGCTCGAATTCAAATA
>JASDQU010243432.1:85598-107325 GCA_032191745.1 Picea mariana | reverse complement strand
ATGCCACTAAGTAGGGGGAATATCCTACCACTACCATTAGAAATGAAATTGAATTAAACACTTGATCCCAATTCTCCCCATGAAGTCAAAAGGGATTTATTGTTGGGAACACTTCTCTGTCACAAAACCAACACCTAAAACAGAATTGGTCAATCACATAGCATAAGGGAGAATACTCTACTATTAAATACAAGTGAGTAACCAAAGTCAATAATCACCTAAGAATAGTCTACAAAATACTCAAAGACTTTGTGCTTTGAATCAAATATTAGGAGGAAAAAGATAAGTGAGCAATAAACCAAGAAACAAGAGAATAGTCTACATGATACAAAGTTCAAAACCATAAGCACCAAGAGAGAAAAGAGAGGTGAGAATAGTCCACTACTAAAACAAGATTTGCAAGAGTATAAAACATGTCTAATTATGGCCCCTTTATTAACATATGAGGAAATCTTACAATGAAAAAAAGAAGATCTTTTCAAAATGTTCAAAACATGTATAAATATGGATGGGTTAAGGAGGTACAAAAAATGACTCTTTGCCTTCCTTCTTGAATGTCCACATACCTTTTAATCATTTTTTTTAATGATCTAGCACCTTAAAAAATGACAAAAGTCAATGATTACAATCCACTTCGAGGGGGAAACATCCTTTTACAATATATCCAATTCAAAATACAATATGAGATGAGATAATATTATCTTAAATCTAAATCTCCTTGTTATATATACAGTAGACAAAGAGTGAAATTATAATGAAAGGGTGCAATGAAGGGTTCTAGCTGACATACAAATATACAATTAGAAATGTAATAATTCAATATTTAGGGCTTAATAAGGGGTTTTATACATAACACGAGGATTCGTCTAGGGATTAACATGCCCATCCCATTCAAAAAAGTGTTGTCCTCAACACTTGACAATGATGGTTGTTTCTGCTTCAAGTAATCATCTTCCCACGTCGCTTCTTCCACTAGTAGGTTCTTCCATTTGAGAGGGTACTTAGTAATTTCTCGATTTCATAACTTCTTGATACCTATTTCAAGTGTTTTTTATGGTTCTAGTATGATTTTCCCTTCTACATTAATCTATGACAAACCAGTTTGCATTGGGATCTGATTATCTTCTTTAAGAAAGAAACATGGATTATTGGATGTACACTTTCTAGTCATAATGGATAGCATGGGAATGATCTTGAGTAGGTGGAAGACCCTTAGGAATATCTCCAAATACCTTGGAATTATTGTTGATAACTCGTTGGAGATTCATTGGAGCAGAGACTATAGATTTTTGAACATCTAGTGAGCACAACTATGCAATTATCCCATGGCGTCCCTTTTTGAATAATTTTGTCATGTTGTTAGAGATTATCACTTTAGAGGGTTTCCCTTGGATACCTCTAAGCTCAATTTCCTTGCCTTTTGAGAAAAATTGCATGAAAAGATCTTGAAAATTAAGGGCCACTATTCCCAATGATTGTAACCATTGAACTTCTAATACAACATCAACACCACCCATTTTGATGGAAATCATGGGACTATCCAATAAATACTACCCCATATTGAGCTTAATACTATGGCACTTTCCCAAAAAAATTATAATACCTCCATCTGCAATCATTACTTGAAACTCTGGTGCTGGATATACAAAGCAATTGTGATCTTTTGCTAATTTGTAGTTGATGAAGTTATGGGTACTAACATAATCAATCAACACTATTACCTTTTTATTTTTGATATATGCTTCTATCTTGAGGGTTTGTGGAGTACTAATGTCGTCCAATGCATGACATCATATCGTTGGAGTAGTCTCTTCTAGCTCTAAAACTTGTGATGGTTCCAATTCTCGATCTTCTTCCTCTTCATTGTCTATGTAGAATACTTTCTTCTTGATACCTTTATGTGCCTTAATGTACTTGTTGTCACAATTGAAACATAGTCCCTTTGTTCTTCTTTCATCCATTTGCTGAGTTGTCAACCTTGTCAATTGAGGTACACTTGTCTTATGAGCCCCAAAATGATCTATGCTTCCTGTGTATTCTCCAATGGTAGACTTGTGCGTAGCCTTATTCTTGGATTGAATATGACAAGTAGATTGCATAGCTTCCATAATTTTTGTAGGATGTCTTGAGAAAATATCATGTTTAATGTCTTCTTTTAATCCACCCATGAAATCTTCCAACAATTGTTCATCATTTATGTTATCCACCCTTGTGGCCAATACCTAAAATTATGAATTATAATATTAAATATCACTTAAGTGCTTAATTCTCTTCAATTGACTGAACTAGTCATGTTCCCAAACCTTCCCATATTGTTCTTCCAAGTCTCTTGTAAATAAACCCCAAGTATAATGATAAAAGGGGAATTCATTGTAACTACCCATTGATACTATTGATATGGTTTTATATCAAAGTCCAAAGTTGTTGTGTGAATCCTTTTCTTATCATCCATGATATTATGCAGTTCAAAATATTTCTCCATTTGCTTCACCTAGGTAAAGACCTTTGCACCATCAAACTTCTTTCTGATGTATTTATGAAATTTTAACTCTTTTGAGTTTGAAATTTCATCTCTTTTGAGTCTAAAATTTCAGCTTGTAGTACTATGAAATGTCTTCTTTGCAATGCCATAGGTTTGACCAAATTTGGATGTGCCAAGTGAAAGTTAGGGTAACTTTCCAAAACCTTGCTGATTTTTGGCCTTTCCAGGAGAGCGAACTTGTGCAGATGCCACATGCCCAATATTTAATACCTGATTATGAAATTTGTACAAGAAATACTATGGTCTATCCTCTTTCATATTCATCATGTATCACATAATTTATATGCTCTGTCAATAATATATAATTTTTTACCCAGAGCACCTGTTTGAGACTAGTTATAGGACTAGTCAAAAACCTTATCTTCCATAGGGTTTGTCTCCGAAATTGTAATGAACTAGAAGCTAAAATTTTTATCAAATATACCTTGATATGTCCTATAAATAACCTCCAAGTTTTTTTGTATGAGTTTTCACAGAAAAAAAAAGTTATAGAAAAAATTCAAAGATGACTTTCTTGGAGAAGAAAACCCCTAGGATCGATGCTCTGATACCAAATGTTACAATCCAATGCCTTAAAAACTGATAAAAAGTCAATGATTATAGTCCACTTCGAAGGGAAAACCTCCTTGTACAATATATCCAATTCAGAATACAATATGAGATGATATAATATGATCCTAAGACTAATTCTCCTTATTATATATATAAGAGACAAATGGTAAAACTATAATGAAAGGGTACAATGAAGGGTTCTAGCTAACATACAAATATAACACTATAAATGTAATAACTCAATATCCAAGGATTAATAATGGGTTTTATACATAACATGAGGATTTTTCTATGGATTAACACAATTCATATGTTGATTCTAATTCAAAAGCATTATTAAATATTAAACTAGAATTGGTTTAATTGATAATGTTAAATGTGTCTCATATGTGACCATAAATTTAGCCAATTTTTTATGCATAGTTAATTAAGAAATCCCTAGATGTATCTGGTTCTTCTACACAAGTAACCATATATCAATGGGAAATATTGATAACTATTGAGGATTTTTTCTTTTTCTCCTCTATGTATCACCACATTAATTCTATGAGATTAATAAGACTTAAAGGCCCATTCTCCTTATGGCACATTAGAATTTGATGTGGTTCCACCATTGATAATGTCTCTTCTAGAAATTCCTTGTTTTCTTGTGACATATCATTCAAGTCTTCTACTATATCTTAAAGATTGAACTCAACACATTTTTTATTGGATGTTATCAAAGGTGTCTTACTATGGCTAAGTGGTTGTATATTATTTGGAATGGGATTATATTTACGTTGCTACTTTGTAATATCATTCAATTATAACTTCTTCTTCTTCTCTATATCAACAATTCACTATTTTAATTTCTTCTTAACTATCCTTGAAGTCATGCTAGCTGATAGTAATCATGAATCAAAAGTACCACTTGATCCTCCCACAAGTGTGTGAAAGCTACAAATTTGGCCAAGTTATCTTCCCTTTCCTTATTATGCTCTAGATGGTTTTCTATAGTGGAAACGTTCTCTTTAAGTTGCCAATTTTATTCCATCATATTGAGAATGGATTCTCCTGACAACTAAAGTAATGATGTTGGTCTTGAATAATGCAACTAGTCCTTCAAGATGAGTGTCTATGATGGCAATCTCTTTAGTTACAATTGTTGTTTGATTATCATCCACTTTATCATGCTTGTGATTTTGATTATTAATGGCACTATGATTCCTATCATATTCAAAAGTTACCAAAATGAGGGAAGGGTCATCATTGTCATAGATTTTAGGAATTATCTTGAATAATTCATCCAACCATGATGTTGTCATCATGGGATGAGATCTACCTATAGTAACTCTCATCTCAACCTCAACCTCTTATTTTCTACTAGTTCTAGGCTCATTAGTTTGTACATTTCCTTTATTATTATAATCTAGGCATGGCCTTCCAAATTAATATTCGTTTTTCACTTGGATACTTTGACCTGCAAAAGTTTCCACATTATCAACTTGGGTCACCTGCATTGTAGCTACCTCTAAGGGTGGTTGTCCCATGTCAATTATTTTCATGAATGGTACTTTCATGGCTTTCATAACCGACGTGAGCATAATTTTCTTGATTATTTCTTGATCAACAACATCTTACTTCTTGGCTTGAATAAATCTATAATCCTTAGTATGCATGCATCCTTCTTCCTCTAAGCATTCTTGATGGAAGTATGACCAATTTAATAATTGCGATTTGAAATGATCACCAACATTGTCGCAGGGGTCATGAACCTTGAATTTGTGCATCATCAACTTGAACAAGCTCATTTCATCTTCTTATGATAACACAATAATATAATTAACAAGTGTGAAATCACTAATGATGAATAGATACGAAGGGGAAAATCCCTTTTTGTGTTCGTTCAAATGAATGCTATCTCAAAACTTAGAAATTTGGTAGGTGATTTCCATGAGCACCAACCTATTGAGGACATGTTTTGGGAGAATATGTGGATTTGAGGTGCATCCACACATTCATAAATAGTTTCGATCCCATTGTATGTACCAATCACATAAGGGTTCAATCACCTATAAATATTCCTCCAAAAATCTTGGGCAAGTCATATGGAAGACAATATCATAAAGTTGATCCATGAATACCTCATGCAACTTCTCATAATACTTTTAGTACTTACACTTCCATAGATTATAAAAACGAAAATGGAATGGTGGGAGCGGTGGATTCTACATCTCACATAGCTACATTTGTTTTTTCATTGCACACACTACATTCAATAAGAAAGAATCCATATGAAATTGTAGAGATTGAGCCTTAGGGACTTACAAACATGTCTTGATGGCATCATTGATGTTACATGAGATAATTATTTTCAATTAAACATGTTCCATTTTGTGAAAATGTAATGTTTGAAAGGATCCCATTGCTATTGTAGCTAGAAGCAATTATATTCCCCATATAGTCTACTATCCATCATTACCACATCCTTGATCAATGCTTTTAGCTACTCCATGGGAAAAACACTTAAAAATCATTTGCGAAATGTCTTCTTTCCATATCACAATTCTCAATCACATTAACGGTGGGTGCAAGCTAATGATAGTCTCTCATGACATGTTGGTGGATATGAAAACATGGAAAAACAACATTATGTTAACTTGGAGGGATGATTCGAGGTACTTTCACAATGAATTTGAATATGGTGTAAAAATATGAAATGTAGGAAAATGAATTAGATTTTCGAGTATATAATTTTTATTTATAGAAATTGTTTATGACTATGTGAAACTTTTGTTTTACTAACAATGGTATGTTATTTTCCATGCAAAATATAATTCATATGTTTGAGTGCATGTGTTGAGTACCTAAATGATGGAATTTACTTCAATTTTTTTGTAGAATTGTAGAGAACACATTGTTATTATGTATGATTATTTAAAAAAGAAATATTATTATATATATGTATATTATGAAATTCATTATATCCTTGAAATTGCAAGGCCTTCCATTAGTGCAAGATATTCTACCCACTAACATCTAGGGGGTAACTAGAGGATATTTTTATCCTATTTCCTTATCACAAACAATAGTTCCATAGAAAATATCCATGGTTCTCCATATACAATTTACAAATGATTCTTCCCACATGTTTCTTAGCTCACTCTCACTTGATGACTATGGTTCTTGAACCAAAGAAGGTAACTTGTTTCATTACTTCATATTAAGTGTTAACACGTTATGTGATTTTCATGAAATTAGTGATCAAACAATTGAGTCGGATAATGGATCGTGATGCTCTAAATTTGTTCCTTTTTCCTTGTTTCACCTTGTGGTCACCATCTCCTCCTAGATAGGTATTGTCACTCTTGGGTAGAGTTTTACTACTGGGGGGCTTTGATAGGGGTAGAATTTCCATATCTTGATCCATACATAACATTCTCCATCTCTCCCAATATTTGTTGTCCCCACTTTTGAGTTAGTGGTCATATGTCACGCATATAGGTTCATGCTTCATAATCCCATGAGATTAAGGATATTGATGCTCTAGGTTGATGCAACTATATATAATTAAAAAAAAAGGAAAAGAGAAAAATGCAAATATGCCTCCTTTCTATGAGGCCATCACCCAAACTTTTATGAAAATAATGCATATCCAAAAAAGGACTTTAAATAAAAGTCAAAATACAAAAAAGGTTGAATGAATAAAGAAAAAGGAAAATGGGGGTTTGGAAAGACATGGTGCCAAGGAAATGACAACTCCACACTCCCTCCTACAAAAAGGCACTCATGTGGATAAATATATTGCATAACCTCGCATGACTATGCATGCCACTCATGAAGTTAAATCCCACTCCATACCATCCATCATCACATAGGGACTCCTTGATGGGTCTCTTGGGAAATAATTCTCCTTCTGGTTACTGACATATATAATAGGGGCTAACCATAACCCTCTCATACCTAAAAATGGAAAATGATGTGAATTATATGATTTATTGTGAAGTTTGAAGATAATTCTTAATGTGTTATACCCATGGAATTTACATTTGACATGACTTACTTCTTATCTTGTATTGGACTTGTGTACATGCCTTTAGATTGATGGCTACATTGGGTCAATTCAACCCCTCTTTCGATGATGTACTTTATATAGATATGACTTGGATTGAGCCTTGGTCCTTAGGAGGACATTCAGGAGTCCCCTTGCACATTTGCTAGAGGTTCTCCCACTTATTATGAGGACATTAGGCTTTCTTTGAGGATGTAAAACCTTTTGGATATGACCTATCACCTTTTGGAGAGTACATTGCAACTTTTGAGGAGGTTGTTTCACACCTTGAGGAGATTTTAGAACATATTTTGAGGTTGCACAACTTCGGGTGTAGTTATATTTTGAAATAATGCCTAAAATCCTGTTAGAACAACCCCATTAGATGTAGAATGACCCCAATATTCCCAAAATGTGGTCATAATAGAAATTCGGGAAAAAAATGACACAATTATGGTGCTTTAAAATTTGTCGCAAAAATATTATCATGAATTTTTTACCATTTGTGGGACACCTTTGGAGGAGGTCATTCCACATGTTGAGGAAGATGACTTGGAACTTGAGGAGAGATTACTTGATTTGGGGAGCTTATTTGGGATCTTTTGAATCATTCACTCATGTATCATGGTTTTTTTTTTTTATTATGTATTATGGCCTTATCTCTAAGGTTTTTAAGGAGATAAAGACATTATTATACATTCTTAGGGATTTGCTGGGAAAATATCATTATTTTAATGAGAAGGGTGCTAGGTCTCACATATAAATAAGATAATCACTTCTCATTTGGATTCATTGCTACTTGTGGAGAATTACTACTACTTGTGTACTATTTCTCTTCTCTAAAATATTAATGGATTGACAATTAGAGCAACTTATTGTGGAGACTGTCTTGTGGATGGATTTACTTCTTTAGGGATGCTCTTGGCTAGGGTTTTTACGATTGAAAGATTTTTTGAGTAAGTGGTCTCACTTTATCTTATGTATTTTTCTTATGAATGATTAAAACTATAATTGTGCTTCTCTAGTGGTGGTTGTGTAATCTCTTCATATTTTTCTTGAATGAATCCCTCTTTTCAAAGTTCTTGGAATATTACGAGTGGAGTATCTTCCCTTGAATCATATTGAAGTTTTGTAAGGCACTAGGAGGTTCTTCTAGGGTTTGTAGTGGACAAATCTAGATATCACCCTACATTTACTTACATCTCCTCAAGGGATAGATGCATACTTATATCTACTTAAAATTTTCCTTGTTGCATAACTAGGGCTATATGTATTGTTTTATTTGGATATTATATACCTTGTAATTTTCATATTTTAAAGTTAATCAAACCCTATATTTATTCATTATTTTATCCCTACTTTCTATTGGTTTGTAACTCATTTTAAGGGATGCATTGTATTTTTGTTTTAACTTGTTTACTATTGTAACTTATCTATCTTTATACAAGTTTTGAAACATTCTTTATTAATTTTCAAATTTGAGTTTTTTGTGGATCATTGTGGGGCTAAATATATACACTATTAATTCCCAACATTAAATTGTCAACCAGGGAGTCGTAGACTTAGAGGTGAAAGCACAAGAAATGCAGGATTGGAGCCTAGTATGGCCTATTCTAAAGTCGACAAACACACTTCAAAATGGAATGAATGAAAGCAAATCTGGGATTAAAATCAACGTACAGGAATCCAAAGTACAAGAAATGAGATCAAGTGCGGGAAATAAACAAGTAAGGCAAGCAAGGCAATCTAAAAGTAAATGCAGAATTTACTCAAACTAGTATTCAAATCAGTCAGTTAGATGAGGTTACTCAAACCTTGATGTATGTGTGCTACTGACCTAAAGTGGAATTTACCAGTTTTAAGAGAAAATCCACCAAACTCCTAATTGACCCTATCTAGAGAAAGTGGTGTAACATAAAGACTTCAAAGAAACATGCTTCAGAGATTGGTTCTCAAGAAAAGATACGTCTGGCAATGAAAGCGAAGTGAAAGTGGAGGTACAGAATTTGTTTTGTTTATGTGCATGATTGTGTTGGTATGAAATTTATGTACAAGAATACGATTACTTTACGTGGATAATCCTTTTAATACCACATCCATGTTTATCTCACAATACATATAACATAACACTACTTATCAACTTGACAAGAATACTTGATACAATGATTATGAAACAAAACTACACATCACAATATAACACTCATAATATAATAACATGTTTAACCACAACAATATACTAATCAAAATAATTAACATAATAACACTCATAACATAATAACATGTTAAACCACAACAATATACTAATCAGAATAATTAACATAATATATTAATATAACACCATTACATAATATAACATTTTATGATGACAAAAGGTAAATATAATGAAAGGTAATAATATGATAACAACATATATTACATTACAACAACAATGAAGTGTAGTTATAATATAAATTTACAATGATATTACAACCAATGTATATGACATCACACTAACCAAATGACACATATAACATTACTATTATCATAACATATAATCTCACACCAAATAACGTATATAACATCACACTAACAATAAAGACCAAACGTCATATATCACTTTACATATGCATTCTGAAATGGGATATCGATATAGTAACATGATTTGGAAAAGAATGTAACCATACACCATGTTATAAATAATACATATCAGATATGTATTACAGATCAGGTGAATAATAACTATGGCGATCAGACTTCACACATAGTGATAACATAACACACAACATAAAGCTATAACCCAAAATCACGATATTTAAACACAAGATGCAGTGTTAATTGGAAGGCAGAAGAACTGAATCAATCACATGAATTACAGACATAGGGAGAGAGCGAATTGGAGGCTGAGATGATGGGGAAAATAGGAAATGAAAGTGGAATAAATAATGGCGAGAAAGAAAGACGTCCAAAAAAAATAAAACATAAATTGCAGGTACGTTGTCTTGAGGATTGATCTAAGAGAGTTTATAATGAAATTAGCGAACAAAAATGATGTAAAAAAAAAACTAAATCACACACCAACCAAAATGAAACTGAATTAAAATTACAAAGCAGGACATCACCTGGGTCGAGGGGCCCTTCCTGACCATGGGCAACATGCCTGGAGAGTTATACATGAAAGGAGAAAGAGCAACCATACACAATCTTTGGAATAACAAATTTAATACATTTTCAGATGCATCGATCTATCGTTCCCGTGGATGAGATTTTCATGGATAAAAATAAATAATTAGCTACAACGAACGAAGCATCTCATACTAATTTAAATAATATGATAACTAAGGCATCAAACCCAAGGCCACGTCATCAAATCTAGGCGTGGTGTTTTCAAATCTGGACTTATCCCAAAATTTGTGCAAATTTCAGTCGAAGAAACAGCAATAAATCCTCAACCTTTCATTTGTTTGGAAAATGGTTCTCATGAGACCCAATTTGCCATGAGAGAAACAAAACCCATGTTCCATATTCTTCGAATTTGTCTTCATGTGCACGAAAATGGAGGGTGAAGTTGACTGTCTAGAACTTTTATTGATTTGGATGAATTATTTCCCTGAGTTGGAGGTCCACACGTGCCACCTAGGTGGATTTTGGCACATGTGTCTACCTGTCGACGTCACAGTGGAAAAAACCCATGTTTCTGAATTTTTCCAAAAAGAATGAAAATATGCTAAACAATGACTGGTACCAGAATGAGAGTGTTGAGTGGGAATGCTAAACTGCAATAATGGTACAAGAATGTTGATCATGCTAGTGCAAGAATCACACTTCACAAACCATCATAAGTAAATCATGAAATAATAATCTTTTAACCACTAAAAAGATAGAAAAGACGATGTATTAACCACACTAGATAAAATGACGAATGATGGCGTTTAATTAGGGTTTATGGTGTGTATTGACAACGAAATGTGGGAAAAGGTGTAATAATGAATGTTTTTTTACAACAGAAATCATGGAAAAAGTGGAGCTCAATAATCATTTTACATTGAATAATAACTTGATTAACTACCTAAATCAACCTTATAATACATAAAACCCAAATCTGAAATTTACTTTGAGTAACCACCTTATCCTCACCTTGTTTGATATATTCCATTGGTAGGAAATTGGGTAGCCACATAGGATGCCTTAGACTTCATTGTGTCTTGCCTTAGGATTCCTTGAAGCTACTAGGGAAACCTCCATTCTGTTGGATTTATTATTCACTAAAATGAGGGAGGCTTTTTCCTAGGGGATAATGGTAACATATTCTAATGGTCCACTCATTTTGTACCTTGTGAAAGCTTTACATTGGGATGAATGATTATGTGATAACATTTTGGCACCGTTTCCGAGGAGAATTGAGTCTTTCTCCTTGGATATTTGAAGTCTATTCTTCAACCTTTTGATGAGTATAAACCAAATCCTTATCTAAGTTTACTCATTTTATGAGTCTATTGAGGGAATAATCCCTTTTCCCTATGCAAATTTTGAAGACTATGTACTTCTGAGGTGAAGAAAGAATCATTGTAAAGGAATTTAAGATTCACCTTGACGACTCCACACACATGTTTGGTATGAGGTATCATCTTCTACATTCAAAATTCATATCAAGTTGTATGTTAAGTAAAGAAATATGGCAGCATGAGAACTTCAGGAATTGTATCATCCTCTTGATATGTAATGTCCCTTTCCCAATGATGATTCCAGGAGGAGCGACTCAGTAGCCTATACTGATTCCCATAGGCTATAGTCAAGAGAAAAAGGGAACAAAAAAATTATTTAGTGTCATCTACCATAAATTCCTAAGTTGAAAGTGACATTAAGTAATAAAGTGGGAAAAAGGTGATCAAGTGACTTAAAAGAGTAATTAAAGTCAAAACTTAGGAAAAGTCACTTTAATTAAATAAAGTGAACAAGGAATTAGAATGAGGATCAAGTATAAAGGGGAGGATAACCCTAATTCCTCTCATTATCAAATATTGAGATTGAGAATTGGATTGCAGAGAGAAGTCAAGTGACTTTGTGGAATTTTATGGATTTCTAGGGAGAAACCACCATGATGATTGATTTCAGTGGTGGAAGATACACCCTATTTAGTTGAGATGATCATTTATATTCTCCATCATTCTTCAGTATTACATCATATACAACATTAGATCCATTCAGAGGGATTTTCATCAGTCAAGGAGGTTCAAAGATTCACCCTTGGTGCTTGGAGGGCGTAGGATTTATATGATTGATCAAAAGGGAGGAATTGAGGTTTAGGAGGGGCGCTATCCCATCAGAAAACAACATATATGCATATTGCCAATGCATGCAACATATTTCATCATGCATGCATCCAAATCTATCCATAGGAGATTCACCATTCATTAGTGACAACATCTGCAATGTATTTTCATTACATGTAGCATATTCTCATTGCATGAAACACATTTCACCATGCATGTGACATATCTTCCATCTAGTAGAATATTTGAACTTGCATGCGACAAATCCACACTTGCATGTAGAATATCTGGTATTTCATTTACTGGCATGTAGAAGATCTATCCATAGGAGATTCACCATTAATCAATGACAACATTTGTAGTGTATTTCCATTTCCTGCAACATATTCTCAATGCATGCAACATATTTCACTATGCATGCAACCTATCTTCCATCCAACAACACATTTGGACTTTCATGCAAAAAATCCCCACTCACATGTAACATATATGGTATTTCCTTTACAAACATGTGTATTCTAGGTTAGATCTAGACTTGTATAGATGATCTAAAGAGTTTTGAGTAGTTTACCAGTGTTTTGCTTATATTCTAGTATTCCATTTATTGTAATTTCAATCTTTACCATTAGTACAATAAATAAAATTGTTTCGGCAACAAAACTATTTGCATGCAGTGAAAACAAGCTTAAAACCAAAAACATTATGAGAATAAACGAAACCAAATCTAGAATCCTTGAAACCACATTCAAAAATCCAATGAAACTTTAGTTAGATAGACAAATAAGTATTTGGAATATTTCAGTGGTATCAGAGCTTGTGATCTTGCCAACTTGTGATTTCATAAGACATGGATTGGTTACATAAGAACTAGAGATGAAAAACCTACAGTGCATTCCATGGGAAAGGGGATGAAGACACCTCCTGAATTCACATATAAAACTTGGAAAATCCTTCAACAAATCAAGAGGGAGATAACAAAAACTAAATACATGCCTTATTACTCGGAGTATATAGCATTGGTTGAGGAAATATGTGTAGATTTGTCCTTTCAAGGCTATTACACCATCAAGTACAAAATATGACCCAAGGAGTTGGATGAGGATTCCTTTAAACGAATAGGGCAGGAATTGAAGAGAGATGAGCATGAAGAATAGGTGGAGGAACTCGAATCTATGCATATGGAGGATGTGTGCATAGAGGAAGAACAAACAACAACTTATGATACACCATTAGAGCTAACCAATGAGGCCGATGACACTAGTGTATTGGATGGGTATACCTATAATTAAGTCTTCAAATCAAAAAAATATGAGGATGCACCATATTTTCCCATTTATGATGACTATGAGGAGATGATCCATTCAACTGATGTTGAGGATCCAACATCTTTCCTTATGTATGATGCTTATTATAAGGGTGGCTTAAGCAAGATAACACCTACTCATGATGAGGATTCAACACCATACCCCATTTATGATGTCTATGATGATGAGGGCATGATTGTACCTTAACATGATGATGAAATTGAACAAACACCCTTAGCATTGCAATATTTGGAGGATCGATTATTGATCGCGGAGGAGAAGATTGTACAAGTATTGACAAGGGAATATGGTTCTCATAGATTCATTGAAGATCTTATGTGGAAAGCTTAGATGGAGGAGAGAAAAAAAGGAGTTGCAGATGGAATCACTAGTGCTCAATTACACATAATAAAAGAAGCACTGGAACATATGAAATCATATTGCTTGCCATTGTTCAGGGATAGAGACCTTGCTCTCAATTTCACTAAAGATGAGGAAAAGGAGGTCGAGGAGGTTTGTTGTTGATTGAGTTTGGCACTCTCTTCATCACCTACAACAAAGAATACATCATCTTATACAGAATTTTCACATGAGGTCATGAGTGAGACTCGTGATTTGAGGTAGGATCCTCTTGTGACGATTATGTACGAGGATCATTCAAAGTTGTAGGTGCTTGAAAAGAGGTATGGAGCAATAGGTTTTGACTATGCTCCTTGGGATCATGAGTCATTTATTTTGGAGAGCCTACTAAAGGATCCAAGATTAGCTATAGAGGATATAGTTGAGCACATCCCTTGTGGAACAACCCACAAGGAAGTATATGCATCGATGGATTGGGTGGACATGTATATTCCAAACATGGGTATTCTTTGGGATACAAGTTTAGGCGACATCAATAGAGTGATGGATACATTAGTGCCTATAGGATATAAGATGATTTAGGATGATTCAGTGATAGCTGACAACAAGCAAGGGTATTCATTTGGCATACGATAGTGTACAATGAAAGTGTGGGGTGTTTCTACCAGGGATACCTCCTAACATATTCCTTGAGAATACAATTGAGTTGAGGTTACCTAGGATCGATGAGTGGATGGGTGAGCCTCAGGGAAAAACATATCCCTCGATGATAAATTTTCATTTGATATATCATTAGACGAGGTTTATGGAGAAGAATACTCACAAGTTTTCTTCTAGACTTTGTTGTGACTTCTTGGTCATGCCCTTGGGGCCGACTAGCACACTAGTCACTTTCTAGTCTTGGAGGCAGTGGTAGTGGCATCTAGTGATGCTATTTGATGCCCTCAGAGTATATAATAGGACATGAGATGATCACTAGATCCATTTGGATGAGATAAGGGGAATTGTGGCCATGGCAAATGATCACCTCCCATCCGATTCTACTATAGGTGCAGAGTCTAAATCCACTTTTCATATAGCTCAAGAATTTGAGCTAATCTATAAATTTTCCCATGGCCAAAAATTTCCCTAAAAAAAGTAAATAATTACTCTATCAATTCCATTAGTTCTCTTAACCATCCAAATTCATATTCAGATTGTCGAAATTTTTATCAGGCTCTAAAATGTCTAGTCAACACAATTCCTCAGCATGCTATCCCTGTTCCAAATCTCCTTTCAAGATAGAAGTTCTTAACTTATCACTCTTCATATTGACGCTCATCTCCTCTATATTCCACACAATCTAGCACTATAAACATGCAAAAGCCTCACTCACTAGATCCTTTCTCATCTATTCCAACACCTTAATCCATGGGACCAAGCACTATGATCTTGCGCTTATCATCGTCATCACCTTTCCTTTATCAGAGAACAAATACAACATCCAATCATCCCAACCTGACGATATATTAAGTCCCGAAATGATTATCCCCGATCATCCACAGGACCACACTCTGTGACCAGGTGCTATATCTTATCGATGCTAACAATATCATCGTTGGAACTTTCTTATAGGCAAACAAACACAAGTCTAAAACTGTCCCAACTTGATGGACCAGACCCCACTCAAAAACTCCACTCCAAATATATACTGCCACCTATTTTTCACATGTATCAATTACACTTGTGGATCCAACTACCACATGTACACTTACAATCATTCATTTGCGTCGTTGCGTGCTTATGTCGGCTACCACATGTCCGTCCCAGAGCCATCGATCTATTTCACTCCGAATGTATCTCGATCGTTCATCGGTGTTGTTATATTGAAGTTCACCCAAATATTGGACTCCAACAATCATTGCAGTGCTACCACACGTCATCATCCTAGCCACTTCTTTAACTACTCTGAATAAATACATGTTGTTGGTCAGAACTCTCCTCCAAGTGTTTGCTTATTCACTGTTGATTTGATCAATCCAAACAATTTTTCACCATTTATCAACCATATGTCCTCATCGTTGATCTTCTTTCTCCCGATCAATCATAGTCATAGATCGAAATGTCTTCATCATAGTATCCTTTAGACTTCGACTCAGAATATACTACTCCAAATGTATTTTTCCACTATATCGACCTCCAAACTCAGGACTATTTCTAGCTGTTGATCCTTCTAGTGATCAACGATCATGATTTTATATTCTCTTCTCCATGATTATAATCCTGGTTGTCCAATATCAAAATCATGAACGAACTCTGTATCTGGTGAAATCAACGCTCACGATTGATTTTTTACCTTGATTGGGAGGCTCATGTTCCTCAATGCCTGAAAAAGGATTTTCAACTATGTTATTTGACTCACCTGTGTACAGAGTTGGATTCTACCTCTATTCCTCCAGGATCTCACTGCAATTCACTCTTATCTATTACTTGACCCAGTCTCTTTCCTCTATGTGAAGATTTAATCCCACGATTCAATAAAAACCTACAAAACCACTGGTTAGAGAAAAACTAATACGATGTTCAATGATACACAGATATTTGATCTGGATTATATTGAATCATCCAACAATACAAAAGAACACAATAATTCATATATTCTATTAATGAATTTATACACCATTTACAAAAGGCCCTTCTATCTTTCATCCTGATCTACAATCAATTGGCCTCTGCTCATCCTTAGGCCACACTCTGGACCTTGACTCATAATTTTCCTATCCTCTATTAATGAATCTATACAACATTTACAAAAGGCCCTTCTGTATTTTGACCTGATCTACAATCAATTTTCCTCTCCTTAGCCTTTGGCCACATTCTAGATCTTCACTCACAATTTTCATATCCTCTCTCTCTTTCTAACTTTTGATTATGACCTTCTATTTCCCATAGGCTTACAAATTATACAAGGAATAATAATCTTCCTTATATTTTTAGATCCACAAAATCCTCAACCACTCCTACAATCTCTCTGTATCCCTATGTTCTCTCCAGGTCTCCATTCCCTCGAAATATACTAAATGAAGGAGAATTTTATTACAAAAAATCTCAACTCAACAAACCCTATCTTACACAGGACTTCCAGATTTCATTTAAAACATAGAAATTACAATAATTTAAGCTTTATGGAACCCACTTCCTTTGTAAATTAAAATACCCCCTAGGTCTAATCAAACAAGGTTTTTTTGGAGGAAAAATGCTTCTCCATCAACATAGGATTTTCATTGGGGCCATGTGGCTAGTGCACAAAATGCACAGAAGGAGATCCATACTATGTTGGATTGGTTCACAGATATTTCAATAGGCATTAGGAGTGGAGGAATTCCAATTTGCTGGGATCCTGGCATTCATCAGAGTGATAGACTACTTCAAATGATGAGTATGATTGACAAGATTGTGTCAGTGATTGAAATTTTTCATTGTGGGGATGTTGTGAGAGGAGTTACTAAGCTTTGGTGCGATACAATTTCCCTCACGATACCCAGGATCGAGTCAGTCCGTAGGTTGATAGACTTTGAATTCACTGAGATGTTTTTAAAATACATGATCTAGGGTAGTGAGTTCATTCCTTTTAGGGATTTCATCTTGGGGGTCCATGAGAGGAGAGCATACTCCAAGTATGGACATCATATGTTTATGATTAGAGGGGTTTAGGGTTTAGTTCCAGTATGATGGTTCCTCTCAGAGATTAGCTTGGGACCCTGGGACTGCAGTGTTTGAAAGCTCGACAACCAGTACCAATGAGATGACCAATTTTATTCTTTTACAGTTTACTTTTGGGATTCTTGGGATTGGTTTCTTGGAGGAGTGGTCTTCCAGGGATTTGACCGAGTTTATGCAACTTATGATTTCCTGTCTTATCAGGGGAAGTCAGATAAATTCTTGTGTTAGCAACTTTCATATTGGTGCTATGAATAGAGGATTATTCACATCATCCAGGTCAGTTTGGGACCCTTGTGAATTTATCACTTGCAGGAATGTCCGAGAAAGGTTTGCATGGAGGGACATTATGGAGGACTGTAAGACTCATTGATAGTACAGGTCGGGGCACACTCATCTAGCAGGGTTGTTGCAACCCTTTCCCATTCCTTAACAAGAGTGGGAGAGTATGTTGATTGATTTCATAACATGTTTAATGAGGGTGCATGGAGACGATAGTATGTATGCAATGATTGATCAATCATCAGAGTTCACACACTTTCTAGTGATGTGTTTGGGGTGTGTGGTAACATAGGTGACAAAGCTACCCAATGGATAGATGTTTATATTTCATTAGAAGCTCGAAGTCATTTCTAGTGATCGAGACAAAATTTCTTTTCCAGTGTTAGAGATCAAGCATGGGAGTGGATCTACAGGCCATGAATTCACATGGATGTATGTGTAGGTTACTATTCATGGTAGTAGGTTCAACCCTTATAGGTATTTAAAATTGGAGTTCCAGAAGAGGAGGATGCAGGTTGGGAACGACATTCGAACGGTTATGATCAGGGTGGTGCAATGAAAGCAAGGTGGTGCAACGAAAACAAGGTGGTTCCTTTATGAGATTATCTTGGGACTCCATGATTTCAGTATTAGAAAACTCAACATCTGATAGGGAGGCAAGATCCAATTTTTTCTCCCACAAGATTGGTTCCCTAGTAGATTAGTTCTTTGATGGGTTGATAAAGTTATTACAATACTGAGTTGTTCTACTTATCAGGACTTTCCAGGAGTCCTCTTATGTCCATACCTTTCTAGATCCCGCATTGATCGAAGGATGCTTCACATTTGCCAGGGTGGTTTGGGACCCTGATATCATTTCCAATTCCATCTTAGCTCAGTCAATGGAGTTTTAGGTTGTGATGGAATTGCTTGAGGACAAGCAATCTTGGGAAGGGAGGACTATAATTTCCCTTTCCCAATGATGAATCCAAGAGGAGAGACTCAGTAGCTTATGCTGATTCCCATAGGATATAATTGGGAGAAAAAGGGAATAAAGAATTATTTAGTGTCATTTACCATAAAATCCTAAGTTGAAAGTGCCATTATGTAATAAAGTGGTAAAAATGTGATTAAGTGAATTAAAAGAATAATTAAAGTCAAAACTTACTAAAATTCTCTTTAATTAAATAAGGTGAATGAGGAATTAGAATGAAGATCAAGTATAAAGGGGAGGATAACCCTAATTCATCTCATTATTGAATATTGAGATTAAGAATTGGATTGGATAAAGAAGTCAAGTGAGTTTGTGGATTTCCAGGGAGAAACCACCACAGTGATTGATTTTGATGTTGGAAGAAACATCCTAGTTAGGTAGGAGGATCATCCAGATTCTCCATCGTTCTTCATGATTGAAGCACATACACCATTGGATCCATTGAGAGGGATTCACATTGGCTAGGGAGGTTCAAATATTTTCCCTTGGTGCTTGGAGGGCATGGGATTTACATGATTGATCTAGAGGGAGGCATGGAGGTTCAGGAGGGACACTATCCCATTAGACAACAACATATCTACATATTCTCAGTGCATGTAGCATATTTCACCG
The DNA here is from genome assembly GCA_032191745.1 of Picea mariana. Lineage (NCBI taxonomy): Eukaryota > Viridiplantae > Streptophyta > Pinopsida > Pinales > Pinaceae > Picea > Picea mariana. The sequence goes on along the minus strand of JASDQU010243432.1, from coordinate 87,722 downwards.
TGCATGCAGCCAAATCTATCCACAGGAGATTCACCATTCATTAGTGACAACATTTGCAACGTATTTCCACTGCATGTAGTGTATTCTCAATTCATGCAACATATTTCACCGTGCATGTAGCATATATTCCATCCAACAACATATTTGGAATTGCATGCAACAAATCCCCACTCGCATGTAGAAGATATGGTATTTCCTTTACATGCATGTGTATTCCAGGTTAGATCTATACTTGTAAAGAACAATCTGAAGAGTTTTGGGTAGTTTAGTAATGTTTTGCATATATTCCAATATTCCATTTTTTGTAATTTCATTCTTTACCATTAGTGAAATAAATAACATTGTTTTGATAGAAAAACTAGTTGCATGCAATGAAAACAAGCTTAAAACCCCAAACATTATGAGAATAAACTAAACCAGATCTAGAATCCTTGAAACCACATTCAAAAACCCAAAGAAACGTCAGTCATATAGCCAAATCAGTATTTGAGATATTTCATGATATTAAGGATATTCTAGGATAACCAAATGAGATCCCTCCAAAATGGGAAAAGAATATCCAAAGTTTGATGGTGATGATCTTTTTGCTATTATGCACGTCTCATCATTCTTGAAGTATGTTTCAAAGATCAATGAAATACGCGAGGATATGTTAATAAGACTATTTTTATTTTCTTTGGAAGGAGATCAATTGAGATGGACCAAGTATTGTAGTGACCTAATGAATATAACTTCTCTTGCAGGTTTGATTAGAGCTTTCCTCAAACATTGGGGTCCTCAATATTAAGAGCATGAAAGGATCCTTGAAGACTTTATGGTATCCCTACATGAGTGTGGAAAAGAATTCGATGATCGTATGAAGAATCAATCACATCAAGATTATGATGATGAAGATATTTCTCATGTTCCCATGCTAGAGCAAGAGATGCCTTAAGACTCCATTGAAGATCAAGAGAAAGAAGAATAATCTCCTTTTAACCCAATCAAAGATCAAGCACATGAGGAAAACGTTGATGAAGATCACCTTGAAGTCCATGGGATTTTTAATGAAGATCTTCATCATTCCATACATGAACATTTTGATGAGGAATTTGAATATCAAACAATGCAGGTTCCCATTGAAGACGTAGAGCATGAAAAGAATGAAGATGAATGAAGTTATCAAACATTTGAAGAAGAGAAATAACCACCTCATGAATCCATAGAAGAAGACTTTGATGAAGCACATCATGTTGAATATCAAGTACATGAAGAATACCTTGTTGGAGAGAGAACTCCTCTTCATGAATATGGGAATTCAGTAATCTTTAGATCTTCTCAGAATTCTTAATTTGATGATTTTGAGAAGATTGAATTTGAATAAATTTGTCAAGTAACAATGAGTTTGAGAAGGAATTTTCTCCTCCATTTAATGGATATGAGGGAGTCCAATCTTCTGTATCTCCTTCACATGAAGATAAGGGTGTGGTAAGTTGTACTCCTTTCCAAGTTTTTGAGTTATGTGATGCATCCTTCGATGATTTGTAAAGTAAAGAGTTTTTAGGGAAACCCTTGGATTTGGTCACTTTATTGTTTGATTAAGAACATGAACATGAGATTTAAAATATTGACAATCTTATAATATTGGGAGGCATAAATGAGATATAAGATTTTTTGATTTTGATGGAGATCCAATTTATGATACAGGTGATGATTATAGAGTCGACTTTATAGAATTATTTCCTTTGGAGCAACCATCACTTTTAGAACATTTTTAGCATCAATTCCAGCCATATATGTACACTAATGATGTATATTTTTGGCAAAATGAAGAGGATATTTTCATAAATTTGTTTCAACCATTTAGAGATTATTTATTAAATCTTTCTCATGGCAATTTCCAGCCATATTTTATGGAGTATGATACATATTGTTTTGAGCACTTGGAGTTGTTTTATGAAGGTAAAAATTTGGAATAATTTTAGCCACGCCTATGCTAATATTTTGATGAATATTCACGTGTCAAATTAGCATTAGAGCACTCTTATGGGGTTGTGATTCACACAATACAATGAGTATTTTGTAGTATAAATTTCCAGCGATGCTTTTCTTCATCTTGTCCTCAATACATCATTGGAGATGTAG
>JASDQU010243432.1:74676-85498 GCA_032191745.1 Picea mariana | reverse complement strand
AGTGTAAACTTTATAGGTTTTTACCTATCCAAATTTCAATTTATCCATTCAAAAATGTCTTAGTCTATGTTCTAGGAAATGACTCTTTTCTGGTAATATTTTTGGGAGATCTTTGCTTGTTAGATCTACATGTTTGAGTCATTATTTCTGTAAAATCTTATGTTCTAGGAAATGAATTCTTTTAGGCAATATTTTTAGGAGATCTTTGCTTGTTAGATCCACATGCTTGAGTGATTATTTCTTCTAGTATCACAAGGGGTTTTTAGTTTTTCAGCATGCTGAATCTGCATTTAGAAATGGATTTTAAATAACAAAAAATAGTGAATGCATATTTATGTGGCACTTTATATGTTTTTACCCACACAAATTTCAACCTATCAATTCAAAAACTTCGTAGTCTAAATGTTCTATGAAATGACTCTTTTCCCACTATATTTTCATGAGACCTTTGCCCAGGTGATAAATTGTTAGATCCACATGTTTGAGTGATTATTTCTGTGAGTGTCACATGAGTTTTTCAGTATGCTTAATTGTGCATTCATAAATGAATTTCATGCATATTTATTTGTTTTTACCCACCCAAATTTCAACCTATCCATTCAAAAAAATCATACTCTAAATGTTCTATGAAATGACTATTTTCCGGCTATATCCTTTTCTCGAAATCCAATGAGAAATTGTTAGATCCACATGTTTGAGTGATGAGAAATGGACTTTAAATAACAAAAGGTTTTTACCCACCCAAATTTCAACCTATCCATTCAAAAACATCTTAGTCTAAATGTTCTAGGAAATGACTATTTTCTAACTATATTTTGTGGAGACATTTGCTGGAAATCCCCTGAGATTGTTAGATCCACATGTTTGAGTGATTATTTCTGTAAAATCCAAGTGTTAGAGGTTTTTCAACATGCTAAATCCTGCATTGAGAAATAGATTTTAAATAACAAAAAGTAGTGATTTCATGCAGATTTATGTGACCAGATTTTTTTTCAAGTTATGGTTTGTAGTAAGATTTTTTGGCCACATATAGAGAGGTACTAGGTTCTAAGTTGGGTTTAATTTATTTTCTTAATATGTGAATTTACACCTCATTTTCACCTACATATTTGTTGGGAAACCATGAGGTATTATTAGTATTTCTTATGATTCTGTCTCAAGCCTTGGGGAGTGACATCATACATGAAATCCAAGGTGGCCATTTTTTGAAGTATGTGGATCAGCCTTATGAGATGAAAGTGTTGCATCATGAATTCCTTACTTGGAGAACTAATGATCCATCATTGTTATATTGCATCCCCATGTATAGAGAAAGATTGTAAAGGTGCATGGAAATCTTGGCATGATTTTGTTTCTTTTGTCCATCCTCTTGAGTTGGATTTTAGATTTAATCATGATGTAATATCTATACCGACTCATTATCACCTTGTACTTTATTCCAACATGTACTTTATTCAATTTTCTTATTTTAGTGAGTTCATATCAGGCTAGTAATCTTTTGATTTTCAATATAATGACTGGTTGTTCTGGATTTTCTTTCTTTCTTGGAATCTTCATGTTATTCCTCATTTTTCTCTTTATCTCTTGGGTCCATGGAGTTTTCTATGGATTCCATGCCCTGAATATTCCACTTCTTTCTGTCATCATAGGATTATGAATGTGGATGGACAACCAGGGATACTTTAAGGCTTGTTTTTGAAGAAGGCTTTTTCTAAAGTCAAACTAAACACGTACTTCTTTTCATGGTTGCTACCATGGATATATACTTCACCATATTTAATGGATCATAGGATTAGCTCCCTCCTAATCCTTACTTCATGTATGAGTGCATGTTTTTCTTTTGGAAGTATATAATCAAGTCTCTCCATCTAACAGATTCCGCGCTTTTGTCTGTATCCTTATTGTTTTCTGCAAAGTGTCACAAGTCCTTTTCCAATTTCCTCTTGATTGTTGACTTCTTTCTGTATTTACTTCTTCTAGGTTTCTTCAGGATTGATTCTGATTTCGACCTATCTTTCAGCTTGTCTTATAGTCATAGTGATAACAGTCCTTATCTTGTTGTTCTTCCATAAGTGATGCAGACTCCCCCTCCTATCCTAAGGGTTGCGCGACCTTTCGGTCTAGGATCGATCAAGAACCTGAGTCTGACTAACTCTTCGGCCCCTCAAGAACCTCAAATTCACTTATCAAGCCCTATTTCCCTTAGAGTGTAGGTTATATGGAACCCTTGACCTTCTCCTTAATGCCTTTGGAAACCTTAGCTTAATTAGGTGCTACCTCACTTGGTGAATCCCTCCCTTTAATGTGACCAAGGTTGTGACCAGTTGCCTATTCGAAAGGCGCGTCACGATTTCATAGTTCGCAACTTCTACATGTGAGTCACTTGGACTCTCCTGACTCCCAAAATATTGACAGGAGCCTAGTGCATGCTAGTCCCTCAGTTCTCCTTCACTAATGTGACCATTCTCTATGACCTTGGGTCAATCTTTCAAACGCGTCAGGATTTCGCATTTCGAGACTTCACGTCTTGTCTCCCTCTGGAAAATTAACGGTCCGGATCTCTCCTCGATCTGACGACTCAGATCATATCATGATTTCATGTATCACGAGTTCTTACAACTCTTTCCTCTAATTTTCCAAGTCACGAAATCCCGACAAGGTCAGATCTACGGTTCAGCGCCCTCCTTCGAACAATGACTGTGATCATTTCATGATTTCGAGCTTCACAAGTTCTTGTAGCTCGACCTTTGACTTCTTCAAGTCACGAGTCATAAAAATTTTGAGCTCATGCCACACATCCTCCTTGATGATGGACGGTTTAGATATTTTTGGCCTTTCATGACTTTGTTCCTCCCGTGTTCTTTCAGAGCTTTAAATTTAGTGCACTTTACCTTGGTCGAATGACCACGATCCATTTATGCTTAGACCGAACAGCTGAGATTTTTATTCCTATGCACTTTCTCCTCATTATCTGGACACTGATTGGATGGTCCAGATATTTCCCTCTGAGCTCAAGCTTTCTTCAGACTTAGAAGATTTTTCGAAAAGATTCAAAGGTTTCGACCTTTCTCCTTCCTACGAGTCCACTTCTTGGATCTCATTCGCACTTCTTGGAAAGTGTTACTCCTCCTAAGATTGATCTTCTCAAAGATTTGATCTCCCAAGCACTTCTTTATTTTCTGGGAAATTTGTCAAACTCAGATCCAAAGATTCTTGAAAAGAATCCTTTCTCATCTTCCTGGGGTTCCTCGGTTCTCATTCTTCAACTTATTTATGGAGTTTCTTCGACTCTTCGTTGAATTCTAGGTATGTGCACTCTCTGCAACAGATATTTACACAAGATTTGAGTTCTTGCGATGACTATGTGCACCCTACAGAAGTCACTTTTCGCTTCCTGCAAAGAAAATCTTACGTTAGTTCTTCTGAGCTTTACGAGTCAAAACAAACCCTGTCAATACACTCCTTGCGAACTGTGTGCACACCTTACACCTCTCACGAAGAAAAGAGAATTAATTTCTATGCAAATATTTCAAAGATACATACACTCATAGAAAGATTCATTCATCCTTGAAACAAACAAAAATAACATAGTATCATGGACAACAACAGTCTCACACATTTGGATCAATTTTCCTCTATTATCTTCATTCAGAATCAAGAAAATGGTTACAATAAAATTCAAAGGAACAACTATTGTTCACAACTCCTACTTTCTCATAAATATTGTAACCCCCCTTTTGGGCATACAAAAAATCTCTTTATACAAAAGGAAACAAACAAACAAGCAAAATGTTATCCAATTATGGTTACATCGAGACTAGGGTTAAAATCCCAGGTCACGCGTGCTCATTTTGTCTCCACGCGTGTGATCTTTCCTCTTTTGTTTTCTATCAGCTTCAAAAGATTGCAGTATCAGTCAACGTTCGAAATTTTGAATTGGTCCTTAGGCACTGAGTTTTCCTACCACATGTACTTGCTGACGATGCTCTTGCATCAATAAGTATAGTTTCTCTTTGAACATATTATATTCTAAGAAATATATATGCAAGATATGTACATAAAAGATGGTATGTACAATAACTATGAAGAGTATTGTTACCTTTTCTTAGAAGAAGAAGTTTGTTTTATCCTGCTTGGTCTTCTTTGAGGATTCCTTTTCTTCGACAATTGATGCTTCGTGTGTTTCATTCGTTTTCTTTAGCTTGGGACAATGATTCTTGTAGTGACCATATTTTTGACAGTTGAATCATTGTATTTCTGACATATATTTCTCTTGATTTGGCTTCTTCCTTGAGCCAAACTTCTTTTTGTTCCTGAAATTCTTGAATCTTGTTGTGAAGGATTGATCATCATATTTCTTTTGAGGTTTCTCTTTTGCACTAATCCTTGATTCTTCTTTTTCACATCAAGTCCAAAGTTCTTCAAATTTAGGATACTCCTTCCTTGTGTTCATGCTTGTGGAAAATCCATCCCATGTCTTGGGAAGACCATTGAGTACTATGTTTACCAATTCCTTTTCTAAAATTATCTCTTAAATAGCTTGTAGTTGATATCTTAGCTGATATATTCTCAAAAAGTATGATGTTATGCTGTCATCATCATTCATCTTCATGTCACAGAGCTCATTCCTTAGACTCATTACTTGTCCAATGTTTCTGACTGAGAAGAGGTTTGTTAGGGAATCATACATCTTCTTTGATGAGTCAAGATGGGAGATGTAGGGTATCAAGTGGTCTTTTATAGATTCCACTATGATACTCATGGAATTGATGTCACCATCTTTGAACTTCTCCATAACTGCAGCGTTCCGCGGTTCCTTCTCTTTTCCTTCTTCAAACTCTGGTTCCACGATCTTTCCTTTCACGATATCCAACACTTTATTCTTGGAAAGGATGAGGTCAATCATTGTATTCCATGCTCTGAAGTTAGAAGCTCCATATAACTTGTTTTCTGACTTCATAGAGAAATTCATGGCTTCTTTGACTTGGTCAACCCTAGATTTGACCAAAAACTCAAACTTGACGTCTTGGCTTGCTAAGAGTACTAGGAGATGTGCTAGGCTAGGGCACACTATTCTATCCAGAAATTAGGTCAATACCTTCATTTAAGGTGCCTCAACAAGAGGGTTAGGGTTTCTTCAACTACACCTGCTAGTAACCCTAGCAGCAGTGATTTAGTAACTGCTCCTGCTATAAACCCTAGAGACAGTTCTTCAACGAGCTTAGTATCCTTATGGATATGCTCCCTTCCAATGGTTAGACTGAATGAATGAGGTGTGGGCCCATGACCTGTTAGAATATGATGGATTGTGCTTGTTTTACCATAGAAAATATCACTATTGTCACCCAACCATAGGCCAAAGCCACCCTCCGAGCACCTTAACCTTGACAGAGAATCATTATAGAAGAAAAACCTAGGCTAGATAGCCAAAAAAAGAGTGACACACCTTTCTCCAACGATAGTGTACCAAGTAAGATCTGATTAGAGAGTTCAAACCATAACCAAGAGATAGTCCAAGCCAAAACCAAAATCTACTAGCTGCAGTAGCTACAACGATAGATCTCCTCCAAACTTTCACACAAACTGGCCAACTGCAGTGCGCACAAGTGTTGCTTCTGCAGTTCTAAGAATCCCTGCCAGAATGAAGACTGACCTCCTGTATTTATACTAAATCTGGAAAACAGCCTGGGCCGACTTCTCATTCTGGGTACTAATTCTTTAGTATATATTATTTCCTTTAGCCGACTTCTTCTCTTGGAGGCTAATAACCTAATACAAGTCATTCACTTGAGCCGACTTGTCTTCTAGGTTTATTAACCAATCAATTAGGGTTTCTTCTTGCTTCCCAGAATATTCTATTCTCGTTAGGTTTACATGTGGAGGTAAATACCTCCCGCAACTACCATAATATCAACAGAGCCCATCCTGGAGAGTACATAAGAGCCTTCTATGCACATTCTTATTCAATTTTATTATTCTCCAATAGTAGTGAATGAATTTTTGGCCGGTTCCACATATTTTCATCCACATGATCAATGTCAATATTTAGAGCACCATTTTCAACTGGACATGGTGTTCCAATATATTCAATATAGATTTCACATGATCACTTGGACATGGGACCTTGGTTTACAATGACAGTTGAACTACTTCAACATTTTGTCTCACATTCCTACATGGGACCATGGTTCTCTAGCATACTTCAACATTATGGTCCACACTTATCCATGGGACCATGGTATATGGTTGTACACCCTCATAACAAGCATTGAGGACAACACTTCTATATGGGGGATGGAATCTAGTGTAGCTAGAGAGGTAATGGGGGGGCTGGAAAATGGCCCATAGTGATAATAGTGGAGGCCATTCAATGTAAGGTGTAGTAGGTCCACAATGGTATTAAATAAGGCCCACTATGTTAGTTATATATATTAGTATGAACATAATAAATGTAAGAGGACTTCTCATAAGGTTCCACTTCTAGAAGTTTTTGCTTCTAGAAGGTTTCGCTTCTAGAAGGTTCCTCCTCTAGAATGTTCTTAGGTGGTTGGTAGCACTATATAAAGGGGTTCAAGCAATGTAATGTAATTCAAGAAGAAGAAGAAGAAGTATTTCATTTGGAGAAGAATCTCATTAGGAGGTTTCCCCCTTGAAGAGGAAAGTGAACATGAGAGGATCCATTCCATAATAGGAGCTATTGTATGGTGTTTCCCTACCTCAAGGGTTTTCTATAATCATAAAGTGTGGTTTTTATATATTAATCTTGGATATTTTGTGGTGATTGTATTTTCATAACTTTGGTACTTAACAGAGGGGAAAAGACACACAAGAATAAAAAATATTTACTCAGAAATCTATATTGCACTAAAAAATGCTCACTTAGAATTACCACAAATCTATATCGTGTTTTGTCAAATGCTTTATTGAAACACAACAACAATAAAATGAGATACTATGATCAAAACACATAATTGTTTATCCACACACAAATCATGATTATAATCACATAGATAAATACAAGGAAGCTTACCTTGGTTGGTTCGGTGGGCCCTTGTCATACCAAGAAGGTAGATTTAAAAGAAACTTACAAAATGAAGGATTTGATCACACACATAAATTCAATAAACTTTAATTCATATCATTACTTCAACAACATGTGTACAATCAAAATTTTTCTCAGGAATCAAGTCTTCATAATAACAATCCTTAATTCTTTCTATGTGTATCTATTAAAGAGAAACATCCGTTACAACCAATACTTGCAGATACCATCAAATGATTGCGTAAATATTAAAATTGGTTGATATAACATTTTTCATGGAAACAAATTCATACTCATGACACGAAGTGCATGAGGATGAAGTGTATCATTGTCTTCAACAAAATTAGGATTCTATAGCCAACAAATTCCTTGGACCCATCTGATGCAGGAGCATCGTAAGCAAGCAAGAAAAAGCGGAGGACAGCTGGATATGCACCAACATGTATTTTGGAGATATTTTGAATTTGAAAATATGAGACATTAATGTAATATCTAGAAGGGATATGTTTTCATTTATGGTTTAGAGATTGTAACACAGATCTTGAGAATTTCTCTCATATGTCGGTTGTATGCCATTAAATGTGAGAAATGTAAAGTAGATATAGGCTTTAATTCAATTTGATAGCTTAGAGCTATAGGAGGAATAACTCTAGAAAGCTCCCTCGTATGTATTGTATTGGATCATTATTCTCAATTGTAAAAGTAGAGCTATAGAGAAACAGAGTAGGAGGGAAGAGAATATCAGAGACTGTAGTAGTTGTATAAGTAGATATTTGTTGCTATAGAACCCATGTATAGGAACGGTTGATTTAATATAAGAATGCTTTGAATCAATCTCATGGTGTTGTGATGAATACTATTTTCATCTATTGAATGGTATATTTGCAGTTTGCTTATATGCTCTATTATGCATTTGTTTCAATGTTGTGTATGTATATGATTTCATGTTAAATGTATAAAGTCTGTGAGAGGGAGAGTATGAGTTTCAATTGTTTCTCTTCTTGAGAATTCATGCAAGGAGTGCAGTGGAAGTCCACAAGGAGTGCGTTGACGAGACTCTGGGTTTTACCTCAGAAAAGATCAAGAGAGATACCATTGTTTTTCATACCAGCAGAACTGCAAGTACTACACAAAGTCGTGCAAGGTGTGCACAGGTAGTTGAAGTCTTATACTTCTCCAAATCAGTGAGTGGTTGAAGGATTTCTGTCACAAGGAATGCATAGAATTGGAGAGTTCAGATAATCAGAGATTATTGTGAAGCTGCGAAGAGTGCGGGCAAGAATTCCCTAGAATCCTTGAGTTTTCAGCAAGAACCAAGATCAGGAGGGATAGAGACTTCGAAGTGTTCGAAGGAAAGATGAGGCTGGAGTTACCTCACATAAATTAAGATCAGAAGGAGACACCAATTTATTTGTCCACGAGCATCGAGAACTTGAACAAATGGTTGAAATTCTCAGAGGGAGAACTACTGATTCGCCGTGGACCGTTAGATCCAGTGGATCGACGGAGAAGTTAAGGTCGAGTGTCTTTCAACACTCACAATATCAGGGGGAATAGTTATCATTAGATCTGGATCAACAGGAGCCGTTGATCTTATGGTTTTTAATTTTGGCATTTCGGGAGTCGGAGTGTGGAGAAGGTCGTGACTTGGAGATCTTGAGTTGCGAAATCTCGATATGCGAAATTTTGATATGATCTAGACCGTTAGATCATCGAGGTTTTAGGATTGTCTATCCATAGCAAGGAAGTCACGAGTTTGTACTTTGGGAGAAAGGATAGGAGTCACATCGCGAAATCACGACTTGCGAACTCCCAACGTGCTCAAAGGTGGACCCCAGGACATGAATGAGGTCACATGGATGAGGCATAAGGGAGAAGTTAAAGATCCATTAGCCCATTTCAGGGTTTTAGGAGTCAAAGGAGTCAGAGGGACTCACAATACAAATTGCAAGTCAGAAAATCAGAAAACACCTTTTCGGGTGAAGGTCGTGGTCACGCTGGTTGGTCACATGGAGTGTAGGTTCGCGCCTAGTTCTTGTTCACACAGGTGTAACTTTTAAGAAGGACTTGTGGTTATACGTGTTTGAGATTCTAGCTAGGAATCAAGGAGCCATTTCGGCTCAGGGAATAGAAATATCCAAAGACTGGGAGGTCAAGCAGAACCTATTGAGGTAGGGGTGTTGCGCCACCATCGAAAGAAAATTCGTTCAAACACCCAATCCTGTAGATGCATAACTAGTAGTGGGCGCGCACAACTGGAACACGAGGATTGGTACTGGACACACACAACCAAATAAATTGGTACCATAATAGCACATAAATAGGTACTGGACGAGTTGAGTACCAGATGAACGTTGAAATGGGTACCAGATGAGCACATAAATAGGTACCGAATGAATTGAATACCATATGAATGCCAAAATAGGTACCAGATGAGTAGGAAATGTGTCATAAGATATGAATGAATCAACCAAGGTAATTAGAGAGAATTTAACATCAATTGTTCAATTCCAATTATTAAGAAATCTCATAAATCATGATTTAAACATAGGTTACCTCATGTATACACAAGAATGGATAAAAAACATGTCTTTGAAGAAAATAGGCAAATGGTGCATATGTTTGAGGTAAAGTTGGTCAAGATAGAGGAAAAGATGATGTAATTTCAGGAATCAAAGAGGAGACCCAAAATTTCCCCCATCCCCAAGTCATTGCATGTACTCATGCAAACATTTCTAAACTAGTCCTCAAAATTTCATAACTGTTGTTGTCTTCCATCCCGCCTGAACATTAATTGCTTGGTTTTAAGATATCAAAACTTGAAGCCTCATCCTTAAATTCCATATTAATAAATCTTGTGTAATATATTATTCATAGAACCTTATTGAGCTTGGCATAGACCTCATCATTCTCATCCTATAACCTTCGGTTATGCTCCTTCAACTATGCATTTTATTTCTTGACGTTTCTATCCCAAACTTTAAGCTCCTCCACCTCGTGCTTCAATTCTTCATTCTGTTTTGTAAGAATTTAAATTTTCAATACCAAATGATGTTTGGTCAAAGAAATGACAGGTTCACGTGCTTCTTTCTCATTTACCTCCTTCCTAGCTTTAAATTTCTTCCTTAACTCCTTCAGAGTCTCTATTACTAACTCCTCAGTTTCACTAATAGTTGCTACATGCATATCTTCTTCCTCTGGTGAAGTCATAATGTCAAATGGATCCTCTAGAAAATAAGGAACATGAGGAATTGTCACATGTTTAGCCATGCTATGAGTGGTTTTGCGTGATGGACCCGATGCTTCATCAAGTTTTCTAATAGGAATGGAAATTTCCTCCTCAAACAGTCTCATTTTCTTCGTTTTAGGCTCAGATATGGGCACTGTAATTTTTTTTCTATGCCTTTCTTGTTTTTCTGCTAGAGGACTATGTCATAGCACTCTCTTCATTGATTCTAAGTTTCTTCTTACCTTTAACTCTCAATTGAGGGGTCTTCTCTAATTCTCCAACCTTCTCCTGAGGTAATTCAATAATTACTTCTAGAAAACTATCTGCAATTTCTCCTGCATCACTACCATACCTCTGTTTCTTCCTCCTTTTCTCACTAATTTGGGTTTTTATTTTATTGGATAGTTTTGGGAAAGGTTTCATGGTTTTGGATGATCAGTTCACCCTAGGCGCAAGAGGTTCTTCTAACACTATTATTTTTCCCTTGTTAGATTTTCTAACAGACTTCGATGAATTAGGGCCAACAATATATACTTCATTACTTGGCTTTT
>JASDQU010243432.1:58124-74631 GCA_032191745.1 Picea mariana | reverse complement strand
ATTCTTCTATCACATTTTCTTCCATAGATTTAGAAACCTCCTCTTGAGCAAAGTTTTATGTGAGGAGTTTCTTCCAACTGCTGCCTTGTTTTCTTAACTCATGAACAACAAGTAGTTTCATCAACCCATGGTGATAGAGACTGGTTTTAGGATTCTTAGAGGCATAATTAACCCCTCTCACCAATTTATTTAAACTCATCCAAATAAAATGGGGAAAATCAATTTTTGGTCCACCCTCAAAATGCAACAACAACCTTAAATGATAAAGGAAAGTTACAACATACCTCCCTTCACAGGTTAAAAACCTCTGTAAGATGAAAAGCATCGTCCAATATTCCTCCTTGTTCCATCTCCGAGAGATGCCTTTTGTCCAATCTGGGTCCAAATGTTCAGGCTTCAAAAACTTTTGACTGATCCTCTTATCAATGATGATACCTTTGAAATATTTCTCTCTGGTAGAGGGTAAATCTGTTGCTTCTCCTATGGTGGATTCGATGATTTTTAACTTTAGTTCTCCCAACTGGACACTCTCTCAATCATAACTCTGGGAGAAGGCATGGGGCATTCCCTCATGACGTCATTTGAATTTTTCTAGAAAAAGAACCCAACCGACCTTCTCAAATTTCTCTCTGCATGCTTGATATTCCTCTGACTCTCTGTAAATATGGAACACATGTTCATTCCTATCAACTGCCATGCCAACTTGAAAATGGGTCTCAATATAAGTATAGGAAACAATATTAGGGAGAGGTTTTGGTACTAGAACATATTAGTGAAAACATTTTGACAGAGATAGAGTAACTAGATGAATTGATATAAGGAATGAATAGAGTGGAGGTCGTATAGTGTGGAATGGGTAAATAACGCTCATTTGGATGGAGAATCCATCCAGAAGAGAATTTATGAATTGAAACGAGAATGCAGTGGTAAAATCATTGGAATGATGGAGAGGTAAGGAGAATTCATAAATTATGCCAAGGGATCGCATCCATGGATAATGTGATGATCATATCCAGAAGTAATGTCACATCCAATTCACGTCGATTTTCGTAATGATTGCAGGGAATGTGGTCGATTTGACCATAATTCACCATTATGCAGTAGTCGATGTCAATGTTTCCAGAAGGTAATCATAAGTTTAACATTCACCAAAACAATGGTTTGAATCAATAATTAACAATGTAATGTTATAGAAGGTGGAATAATAAAAAATTTGACATCACATGAACAAGAGTCTTTGACAAGAGATTTTCAAACTGGACCAATCTTTCTCAAGGTATGATTGTTATTTTCCCAATCATATCAAAAATCACTCCATGAAGAGATTTGAATACATCATAAATGAATTTAAAAACAAGGGAATAAACATGAAGACTTAAGAAGATAATGACATGGAGATTTAACAGCTTAAGGTAAAAAAGGTTCATGAGAGTAACCATATATTTAGCAGATAAATAATATGACTCTTAATAAAAGGAATAAAATAATGAGCTCATACCTCCATTACCTGAAGTGTGATTTTTCAAACAAGGAAAACATCAATTATAGGAAACGTTTTACCAAAATTCCACCATCAGTACCAGATCACAGGCTTAGTACCAGATCAACACAAAAAATTGTTTTCTCCAGTACCGGATGAACACATGAAGTTTTTCTCTAGTATCAGATGAAGTTTTGATAAGGCACTTGAATGTATAGTCTTCAAAATGGAATCTTTTAGGATTATTTTTGTATCTTAGCATGTTTTGAGGGTCAAGCTGGAGTAGGTGATGACACTTAATGATGTTGCATGTGAATTTGTTCTACTGAAGTATCATGATGGAAAAACTACAAACAACACACTGGTACATTAATGTTGAAATTGCAGCGGAAGTTTCATAAAATGAGGAAAAATAATTCAATGATTGGAATCCAAGATCTATAACAAGAAGGAAACTGTAGCTGGACAACCTCTTGTTGAGATGCATAAACCTCCTCTTTTTGGAGCTATACTAACCATTGCTTCTGTTGCCACTTCCATTTTATTCGAAAGGAAAACCTAACTACTATTGTCCCGTGGATTTTTCTCGATCCCATATCAGTTAATTCTCTCCATTTTTTTCAATTTTAAGGAGTTTTAAAAACTTAAAGAAAACTCCATCTACTATCCCGTGGATTTTTCTTGAGCTCGGGTCAGTTCCTTCTCGCCGGTGTTTTCAATTTTTAGGAGTCTAAAAAACTTAATGAAAACTCCATCTACTATCCCATGGATTTTTCTCGAGCCCGGGCCAGTTCCTACTCACCGATGTTTTCAATTTTTAGGAGTCTGAAAAACTTAAAGAAAACTCCATTAGGCTCATTTTCCATAAGTAATCTACCAGGGATGGATAAAGGAATAAACTTACACCTAGCAGATGTACTCCTTATTGTTTATCTACATGAGAACACAATTATCTTTTTCTCTTGTTAGTAACAACAAAATCACTATCTAACAACACACCTATATACATATATGTACAAACTTAAATTAAATCACATAGAAAAACTTACAGTGGTGGATCACTAGGAGGAGAGCTCCCCTTGCTTACCAATTTCATTTCATAATTTTGAAGAACATGTTTGATAAAATCCTCTTTAAAAAGAGGTTTATGATAAACTTTAAATCGATGTCCATTTACAACAAAGGAAATATGATCTTCATCAATAGTTTTTATCTTAATTGAACCATTGTCATAAACTGTATCTACTTCATAGGGTCCCAACCATCGAGTGGAAAAATTACCCTTGAAATTCTTAAACCTATTGTCATACAATAGGGCCCAATCACCTGGCTGGAAAGACTTCTTCTTGATGTACTTATCATACCATTTAGTCCTTTGTTATTGAATGAGTGTATTCCTCTGAAGAGAATCCTATCTAATTTCATCAAACTCATTCAACTGCAATATCCTCTATTTTTGAGCTTCATATAAGTCCATCCCCCATTGCATAGAAGTTCTTGAGGTTTTTAGTTGAAATTCTATGGGAAGCAACACTTGATTCCCATACACCAATTCATAAGGTGTATGGCCTATTGTGTTTCTCCAAGTTGTTCTGTAGGCCAATAAGGCCTCAGAAAACTGATCAACCCAATCTTTATGGTGTAATTGAAGTGTCTTGGTGAGAATAGCCTCTATCACCTTGTTGGTTGATTCCACTTGTCCATTTTCTTGGGGTTGATAAGGTGAATATTTTCTATGTTTAATATGATATTATTCAGTAATGGCTTTGACCAAATTAGAGGTAAATTGGGTTCCTTGGTCTGTCACTATTTCTCGAGGAACACCAAAATGAGTAAATATTTCTTCAAATAGAAAATCAACAACAGATTGTTCATTTGCAGAATACAAATATTTATCCTCTAGCCATTTGGTAACATAATATGTATAGACTAGTGTGTACCTTTTTCTTCGAGAAACAGGGTTAATAGGTCCTAAGTCTAAAGACAATTTTTCAAAAGTTTCAATTAATACCTAATCTTGGAGAGGCATCTCATCAACTGTAGTTGGTTTTCCCATCCTCTAATAATTGTCACAACTAGCCACATACTTCTTTGCATCCTTAAAAATAGTTGGCCAATAGTATACTGACTGTAGTATTTTGTATGTTTTCCTCTTATTAGCAAAATGGCCTCCACATGGACCATCATGGAAAGCTTTGAATATTTCATGCATATCATCCTCCTGTTCACACTTTCTGATCACCAAATCAGGCCTTGTACAATATAAACAATCATCATGCCACATATAATTTGCACTTAGCTGAATAATTCTCTATTTTTCTCGGGGGGACATATTCTGAGGTAACTTTCCTATTACAAGATAGTTGGCCACATCTGGATATCAAGGAGTGTAAGTAGAAATAGAAAACATATTTTCATCCAGAAAATTGTCATCCACCGATGCACTATCACCTGTATGAATAAGTCTAGATAGGAAATCAACAACGCGATTATCTCTTCCAGGTTTGTTAATGATAGTAATATTGAATTCTTGTAATAATAAAAACCATCTAGTAACTCTAGCATTTTCACAGGGTTATTCATTAAACACCTAATGTATGAGTGTTCTGTGTGTACCAAAACCTCATACCCTGTTATGTAGTGTTTGATTTTATTAATGGGATGGACTACTGATAAGAATTATTTTTCAGTGACAGTATAATTTACATCGGTAGGGGAGAGATTTTTGCTGACAAAGTAGATATAATAAGGAAGTTGGTTTTCTATTTGTCCTAGAACAACCCCCAAATTTGTATGAGGCATCAATGGAGATATGAAAATGAAGAGATGAGTTTGGCCCTATTAAAACAAGGGTGCTTGAAAGATTTTTATTTAAAATTTCAAAAGAAATCTAGAATTGTTCATCCCAATGGAATTCAACCTCTTTTGCCAACAATTTGAATAGTGGGGAAACTAAGTTTGTAAAATTTTGAATGAACCTCCTATAATATCTAACATTCCCTAAGAAGCTTGTAACTTATTTATGTGAGCTAGGGATTTTGATTTGAGAAATAATGTCATGTTTGGAATGGTCTACCCTTATTCCAGTACCGAAAATATGATGGCCCAAGACAATCCCTATAGTGAGAATCATTATGGATTTTTCATGACTGAGGGAAAGGTTAGTCTCTCTACACTTGATCAATACTTTCTCCAAGTTGTCGAATGCTTGTTGGAAATCATCTCCATATACTATGAAGTCATCCATATAGACTTCCACACAATCATAGGTTAAATCATAAGAAATGGCCAGGACAACCCTCTGAAAGGTGGTAGGGGCATTACACAATCCAAAGGGAAGAACCCTATAAGCATAAGTACCCCATGTGAAAGTAATTGTGGTTTTCTCCTAATATTCATGTGTAATTTGGATTTGGTTGTAACCACTAAACCCATCTAAGAAAGAAAAGTGCATCTTCCCATAAAAGGTGTCCAAGATCTAGTCTATGAAAGGCAAAGGAAAATAATCTCTGTAGGTATCCTTGTTTATCTCTCTAAAGTCCACAAAAATCCTCCATTTTTCATTCTTCTTAGGGACAATAACTAATGGGGATACCAACTTGCTATCTAAAATAGGGTAAATAAAATTGACATGTAGGATTTTTTGGAGTTCTTGTTTCACTATATCTTTTAAGTCTGGAGTCATTCTTCTTTGGGGTTTCCTAATAGGTCTAATTTGATCATTAGTGTAAATATGGTGCATAACAGTATCCGAGTGAATTCCTTTCATGTCAGAGTAATCCCATGCAAAAGCACCAGACTGTCCTTGAATCATTTGGATCAATTTTTGTTGTTGATATGATTCCAAGCTAGAATTGATATATAGATATTTTCCATGACTGATTTAAACAGTCTGAAAAACTGACTCTTTCCCTTCATTTATTGCTAATATAGTGAACAATGTATAAGTAGAGCGATGTCATATCTCCTAAAATTCAGAAGTGAAGATATGTGTATATTATGGAAAAGATTGAGGATATTCAATGCATTCTGTATCAGCTAAAAATAGGCTTAAAATATGTTCATTTTGTTCTTGAACTCCCTTTACTTTCTCAAGTGTTAAAAAAAGTTGAGAATTGTTCTCATCCCCATAGGGATTCTTCAACCATAAAGGAACTTCCATGGTTGGTTGGGAAAGAGGAAATAGAATAAGTTTCTGACTGTGGGTCCCATTGGAAATTGTCATCTCCCAAGACCGACAACAAATAAATGCATCAACAGTGGCCAACCAAGGTCGACCAAGCACAACTGGATGTCTAGGTTTGGAGTATTTTGGATGAATTACCCAGAATTCCACAATATACCCCCAGGCATCTAAGATGATTGTTACATCATCTAGACTTCCTGCTGGGCCGATGACTGTTTTTTCTACTAATTCCAGCAAGGTTTTTGTTGGCCTTAAGTTATTTAGTTGTAGTTTTCACATGGTGTCAATGGTCATAACATTTATTTCTGATTCTAAATCAATATGACAAAGAAATACCATTAATATATATAGTCACCACTGTATTTTCTGGATCATTATATTTAGATGGTATTTCTGATATAAATTCTGATAGTTGTCCAATGGAGATGCATTGTGTACAATATAACCAACATCTATGAAAATTTGAAAAGAAGAGGATTGCATTGCAGATGAAGCCGAAGAATGAAGAAGCAACATGGGGACTAAAGGACACTATGTAGGAGGCATATATACATTTATTTTGAAAAAAATTGATGAAATGTTTTATTGTTATAATCGTGATGTGCACCAAGTACAATGCAAAATATAGGGGGAGAGGAATGCAATATGATGCAACACCCCTACCTCAGCAAGTTCTACACAACTTCCCAGTCTAGTATCGTTCTTAATCTCCCCTTTGAGTCTGATTGACTCTTTGATTCCACACATGAATCTTCCACACACAAGTTTTTATCCACAGGTCCTTCCTATAAGTTACGCGTGTGCGAATAAGCACCAAGTACCAACTCTCATCCACGTGACTAGCTGACGTGACCACACTTTTTGCCCGAATGGTTTATTGGGTTTCTTAGCTTCAAGATCAATGATGCAATTCCCTTTGACTCATCAATCCCTGAAACCTCAAAAGGATAATGGGTCCTTTAACTCCTCCCTTGAATTTACTTGATGTGAGCCCCAACTGCGATTTGGGGCCAATCCTTCGACAATTCAGAATTTCATGTATCAATGATTTTCAATGCAACAACACCTTTCATCGGTAGCCAAAATCAAGATGATTCCTTGTCACGATCGACGACTCTGAGCTTCCCATGATCTAATGGTCTTGATTCTATTGGGACTTCACGAATCGGGAGTTCACAACTCTTGATTCTGAGTCACAACGTCATCCATGCCTCGACTTTCGAAATGGAGAATTCAAGCATGCGATCAATGACACTTGTTGATCCAGATCCAATGGCCAATATCCCTCCTGAGCTTACGAGTGTTGAAAGACACTCAACCTTAATCTTCTTGTTGGTCTACAAGATCAAACGACCCACAGAACTTCGCGATTCTCCCTCTGAGAATTTTGACCATCCATTCAGACTTCTCAAAGACTCCTTGCCAAATAGCTTGGTGTCTCTCCTTCTAATCTTAGCTTCTGTGAGGTGATTCCGGAATTCATTCTTCCTTTGAACACTTCAAAGTTTCTAACCCTTCTGAATTTGGACTCTCACTATAACTCCTGGAATCTAAGGAATCCATGCACGCACACCTTGCGACATTCACAATAACCCCTGGTTATTGCACTCTTCAACTCTGTGCACTCCTTTTCCACAAAAATTCTCCAACATTTCTCCTCGGTTGAAAAAGTCTAAGACTTCAACTCCCTGGTGCACACCTTGCATGACTCTATGCGATACCTGCACTCCAGCTGGTATGAGAACAACGGTATCCCCCCTAATCTTTTCTAAGATAAAACTCATAACCCTATCAACGCACTCTATTCGGACCTTCACTGCACTCCTTGCAGGAATCCTCAGTTTTAGGACCCTATAATTTATAGGGAAGTCAATATTCTGACTGTCATCTATTTCAAGCATTACGCTTTCACTCACGATGCACAACAAAGATGTAAAAGCGGCAGGAATCTCTCAATTCACCTCAGCTGTTATCACACAGGAGTTTTTTTTTTCGGTAGTTAAAGAGTAGAGTCTCATGTTATGTTAGCTACCGAAAGAAAGAACTTTCGGTCGCTTAGAACCCAATTTTTGTGTACCTCTAGCCACCGAAAGCCTGTAGCTAGATTAAAAAATGGCTCTCTGATCTTCATATTTATCATCCTGGCCTTTGTATTACTGTCTTTTCTCAAGCATTCTGAAATTGTTTCGAGTTTTCTAGCCCGTGGACACGTCATGGGGCATATTCTTTAGTGGTTTTCGAGCTTCTGCCCTAAATTTTGTTTTTTTGTTTTATGTGTTTTTCATCAAAACTTAGCCCAGAGGCCAAGTTTACGCTTCAACTCCACGCAACCTGCCACACAACAACACACACAAGACACGGGTTAACAACAACATACGAAATCGAGTTGAACCAAGCCAACCAAGAACCATTTCACAAGCCAACAACAAGCATGCAAGCCAATGCCAAAACGCAAGGCACCAAGCAATAGGACAATAAAAAACCCGAGATCAAATCCATAGGTGGCAAACAAAAACAAACTCAGGTGTCAAATGCAGGGAAAGCACGCATGCATAAAGGGTAATCATGCGCCAAGGTGACTGTACAAGTGTCCAAACAATGCGATATCGTTGTTGTTGCTCAGGCCGCATATGCCCACGAGGAGCATTAGCATGTAAGATTAGGTTGCAACAGTCGTCATAGAAAATGGACAAATTATTCATAAGTTTATCATGGCTGGGGGCTGGGGTTGTAAAAACATTGAATTCGTGCTCAATCCCCTTGTTTCCCTCACAAATGGAGATTGTAAAACGCATTATAGAAAAGGAAAATGGCGAGAGGCTCGGCTACTCGGCTGCTTGCCAGGGCTGTTACAACAGTCAGATCGGGCAATCGTGGCAGCAACAACAAGTCTGACATCTCAATATCCATGAATTAAATTGTAAAGTACAAATTTGAAATGCCATGATGATATGCGCAGTTCACAAAGAGTTACATTAAAAGATAATGGAGCAGGAGAAGAAGGCCCATATGCTTTCTACTACCCCTCCACAGTCAAAATCAATTGATCAAGGGAAACAAGCATTGCCTCAGTGGCTTCAAATTGCAAAGTTGGCTAATGGTGCGAAAGGACCAGATATGGTGCAGTCAAAAGATCGGGAGCTTATGTGGAACCAGAAAGTAGAGGAACTGCAAAAGAAATGGAATGAAAAATGTCATTCATTGCATCCCCATTTTCATGCATTTTGGCCACTTATTTCGATTGGCCAATCTCAGGAATCCCTGCGAGTATCTGGTCAAGCAATTGATGCAAATGGCAGAAGACAAAATGAATGTACTGTGGAAAAATCAGGAATTCAAGATCCACATAGAGGTAGAGACACATTCACATTCAGACTTGACTCCTTATGGCGGTCACCTTCTCAGTCCAAGTGTGTGATGCCTATTTTGACACAAATTAATGGTACAGTAGTTGAGGGGATTACTAGATCATCAGTTACCCAGACTGCAATAGTAAATGGTCGTGCACAAGTTCTCCAGTCTAGTTTTGGAGGTCGTTCATGTGAACTCCCAAGCAACTTTCCAGGGCCATGTTTAATGTCTTCTCCTAATCCTAGTCCTGTTGCGACAGATCTGGCATTGGGGAGGTCTAGTGTGTTCATGTCATCTTGCAACTTAAGCAGTGTACAGGAAAATAATCTTTTGGAGGAGTCCCATAAAGAACGTCTGAAAGACATGCCCAGTTGTGTTTCTTCGAACTCTAGTTTACCTTGGCATATTTCTCCCAAAGTATCATCTCCATCTACTGATGCACATCCACTTGGATCAACACAACCTTTTCTTGATCCACAGAACAAGAAATATTCTAGCTTTTATCATCCTATAGATTCAGATGAATTTAAGAGGGCTTACAAGGGCCTTGTAGAGAAGGTTGGGTGGTAGCGTGAAGGCCATAGAACTTACGAACCAGCTTGCCCCTGAACTCCTACAGGAAAATAAGGACTCACATTTTGATCTTTTGAGTCTTCATTTTGTTGAGCTTGTCTGCATGATGAAGTGCATGGAGGCTTTGGTGTTTGCTCAGAATGAACTAACAGGTTTTGGAAAGCAGGACAGATATGTTGACAAATTAGAAGATTGCATGACACTTCTAGCTTGTGAGGAGCCTGAAAAATCACTCATGTTTTATCTTTTGAGTATGGACTATCGGCAAAGTGTAGTTGATTCACTGAATCGAGCCATCTTGGCACATGCTAACCTGTCTAGCTATACATCAATGGAAAGACTTATACAACAAACAACAGTTGTGAGACAATGGCTGCATCAAGAACTTGGAAAGATTATCAATGACAATGATGTACGTAATATTGTGCTATCATACCTAATGCACAATTGTTTCAAAGAAACTGCAGAAACCTTTACCTCTTGCATAGGGATGAAGCAGCCAACTGACTATCCTATTGATATTGATATTGATAAGAGAAAACCAATTTTCAATTTCTCTTTGGAAGGAAATGCTCTTTAAATTACCCAGGAGTAGGCAACGTTTTGAATTGCAAACAATAACAATAAACATATTTTGATTGGGTTTTTTTATTTTCAGGCAAAGTTGCAACCTATAGAAACTTGGCATATCAAATCAAGATGTATGGTATTGAGCTAAAAGAAGGTAGAAGATTAACATATATGTCTGGCAAAAAATCATCCAAAGGAAGTACTGATGAAACCCCAACTAAATTAAGCAGTTAAATTGCAAGTTTTTAAGGATTTTATCATTGTTTGAAGACAATTGAAGGTATTTCTTTTCATCCAAACACCAACTCGATAGATTAAATAACAGTGGCACTTGGGGGTGTGAAGTCAGCAGTTAGATAATTGTCCAGAATTTGAGGTAACAATTGAAGGAGATTCCTTCCAGTTTATGTGGCAGAGTGTCCCTGTTTTTGGGGCATCCTTTTCAATACAGCTAACAGTCAAGGCACAAAATTTAGTTGGAGCATTTGAGGTAGATCCAAAAATGTAATGCATTCGAGACACCTTCCAGCAAATTCGTGACAACCAAGCAACAATTTCCAAATTTAGTTTTTCCTTTAATTTATTGGTTTGTTTCTTTTAGGAGATAGTTTACAGGTGTCGAGATAATGGTAACTGTTTTCTATTTTTAGAAAGCAGAGATAGAGATCGAGTCTTTTGAAGGCTGAGGAATTTTTTCTATATATGCACTTGTAAAAGATGAAGAGAAGGTTTGACTGTGAGGGGGTTGATTTGTTTTTTGGTGGAATGTAGGCCTTTCTATTTCAGGAGGTTTTGTCTGTACTTTTTGAATGATTAACCAGTAATAGAGAAGTGCATTTACAAGATTCTTGTGTAGGAGCATTGGTGGTGTGTTGCTTTTCTGTTTTTAGTTATCTTTTTGCTATCATTCACGCACTTTCATTTCTTATTATTGAAAGAGAGTAATCGAGAATAATTTATGTATGCATACTCTTTGTCCAATTTTTCAATAATCTATATGTTATTCATCTGAAGCTTTACAAAGGAATTCTTAACTGCTTCTTTGTTCAGTGGATCTCTCCCTTTTCACCCCATTCATCCGCACTAAATCTAAGACGATCCAACAATTGTTACTATATTGCCCTGTGGAGAAATTTACCTCTATATCTGAGCTGATCCTTACCTTATAAACAGACCCCATAGCCCAATGGTGAGCTGAGCAACTTGTCAACCAAACCCTCATCTAAATATTTCAAAAACTCTGACCCCATACTTTCATAGCTAGCCTAACATCTATCCCATACAAACCAAGTTAAAGCGAATAGAGAGAGCCCTCTTTGAGTCTTGGAGGGCTAGATCCAAGACTCCAAGCGGTTGAAATAGTTACCTTTGTCAATTTCCCCCTCAGCCTAAGAAATTATAGAGTGATAACACTCAGGACAAGAAACAATTGAAACTCATACTTCTCCTCTCACAGACTTCATACATTCAACATGAAATCAAGAGCGTACACACACATAACATTGAGACAAATGCATAACAGAGAACATAAGCAAAAATGTAAACATACCATTAAAATAGATGTGAACAACGACCACCACAACACCATGAAATGGAATCAACGAATTTTTATATTAATCCCAGTTCTCCTGTACATGGTTCAATAGCAACAACTATCTACTTATACCATCCTACAATCTATTTTCTTCTCTATGCTCTCTTTCTCTCTACAACTCTACAAATTCGAATGAGAATTCTTATCTCAAAAATACATACGAGGGTGCCTTTTACAATTTTTCCCTCTTACTTCTCTAAGCTATCTAATCGGAATTAAAAGTTATCTGCTTTACATTCATTATAATTAAATTCCTTCATATCCGACAGATGAGAGTAACACTTAAGATTTGTTTACAATATCCAAAACATAAATGCAAATACATTATCCTAACTATTACATTAATGTTCCTTCATTCAAATTCAAAATGTCTCAAAATATGTGCTGGTGCAATTCCAGTTGTTCTTGCCTTTGCGCTTTCTTTGTTGGCTCGCTTATGATGCTCCTGCATCATACTCCCTTGGTTGAAAAATTCATGAACTCATGTTCATGAGCTCCTGTACTATCTTTCCATGTCTTTGGATATCTTCTTCACTTTCCCAATTGGCATCCTCAATCGAGTGTCCTTTCCATTTGACCAAATATTCAAAGTATAACTTCCTTCGGGTCTTCTTTCCAACTCTCTGATCAATTATCTTTTCCATCTGTGGCTTTTCAGCTACAGGCAACTGTTTGACCCACTGAACCTCTTTCTGATTCTCTGATCCCTCTATTTCATCTTCTCTGTAAGTATACAAATCTGCTATATTGAATATGGGTGATATTCCTACCCCATCCGGTAATTCTATTTCATAAGCATTAGCCTCAAATTTCCTCAAAATCTTACAAAGTCCAATTTTCTTCATTTTCATCTTATTGTATGTTCCCCTTCGGAACCTTTCTTTTTTGAGATGTGTCAGAACCAAATAACCTACTTCAAATTGAATTTCTCTCCTATGTTGATCCGCTCTATGCTTGTATTCCTGGTTAGAATTCTTTAACCACTATTTGATTTTGCTGTGGAGCTCTTGCATCTCTGCTGCAAAATCCTCTGCTCCATCATTTCTAAATTCGATCTGCCCTAAGTCTCTCAATTCAAATACTCATCTCAGTTGCATTCCATACGTTATCTAGAATGATCTCTATCCTTTTCTTCTGTTAGGTGAATCATTATATGAAAATTCCACTTGCGGCAGACTCTAATCCCACTGACTGCGATGTTTAGCTACTAAACTCCTCAATAAATCTCCTAGACTTCGGTTCACTACCTTGGTCTATCCATCTGTCTAAGGGTGATATGCTGAGATAAAAGACAATTCTGTCCCCAGCTTCTTCCACAGTGTCCTCCAGAAATGACCAACAAATTTGGTATCCCTGTCTGAAACAATACTCCTGGGTAAGCCATGAAGTCTAACAACTTCTTTGAAAAACAGATTTGAAATGTGAGTTGCATCACTGGTTTTCTTACATGGAATGAAATGTGCCATTTTTGAAAATCTATCGACTACCACAAATATGAAGTCACAACCCCTCTGTGTCCTTGGCATTCCTAACGCAAAATCCATGCTTATCACATCCCACGACCTCTCTAGTACTGGCAATGGTTGATAAAATCCTGTATTTTGTCTTTTCCCCTTTGTGTGTTGGAAAATTCTACATCTGTTCATGAATTTCTTGACATCTGTCCTCATCCTTGGCCAATAGTATAAGTTGTTCAGTTGTGCAAACGTTTTTTCATGGCTAAAATGTCTAGCCAATCCCCCACTATGTTTTTCCTTTAGAAGATTCTCTCTCGTAGAACTCTTTGGAATACACAATTGGTTTCCCTTGAATAATAGTCCATCCTAAACCAAGTATTCATACCATTGGCTTCTGTCTCTGAGAAATGGATTTTCACATGCTTCATAAGAAAGTTTAAAATATGGATCATCTATGTACATGTCCTTGAAGCTATCAAAACCTAAGGTCTTCACACGAAACTCCTGCAGAATCANGCAGTTATAGAAATGTGTTTTATAACAAAAGTAACATTTTGCATATATTCAACCCATTTCGCATGTTTTTGGTTCAATTTTTCCTGTCGAGTTATGAATTGTAAAGCATGGTTATCGCTATACAAGACAAACTCTTTCAGAATCAAGTAGTGCCTCCACTTCTTTAATGCCTATATGATTGCATAAAATTCTTTATCATACGTGGAATATTTCACTTTGGCATCGTTCAACTTCTTAGTGAAGTATGCAATTGGTCTATTGTCTTGACTCAAGACTGCTCCAATCACAAATCCACTTCCGTCACATCTGACTTGGAATGTCTTACTAAAATCTGGCAGAACTAGAACCGGTTGTCCAGTTATTTTCTCTTTCAACAACTTGAAACTTTTCTCTTCTTCCTCTATCCAATGAAAAGATTTATGTCTTTTCTTGATTGTTTCCATCATTGGTGCACATATCCCACAAATATTTCTGATGAACTTCCTGTAAAAACTAGCCAATCCATGGAAGCTTTTAACTTCAAAGATACTCTTTGGCGATGGCCAATCTCTAATTGATTTTATTTTTTTAGGATCCATCTTCAACTCATTCGAAGAGATCACAAACCCCAAATAAATGAGTTCTTTCCTCATGAAAGATGACTTCTTCAAATTTATCAACAACTTCTCTTGCTGCAACCTCCTCATTATTAGAGTTAAATGTCTCAAGTGTTCCTCCTCAGTCTTACTGAATATTAGTATATCATCAAGATACACAATCAAAAATTTCCCAATTAAATCCTTCAAGACTTCGTTCATCAATCTCATAAAATTACTGGGTGCATTCGTCAAACCAAACATCATGACAATCCATTCCTACAGTCCTTCATTCATTTTGAATGTTGTCTTCCATTCATCACCTTCTCTCATTCGAATCTAATGATATCCTCTTTTCAAATCAATTTTTGAAAAAAACTTTGCTCCACTTAAGCAATCCATAAAGTCATCCATCCTCAGTAAAGGAAATATATACCTGATGGTGATATTGTTTATAGCCCTTGAATCTGTACACATTCTCCATCCACCATCTTTCTTTGGACTTAGCACTGTTGGAACAACGCATGGACTCAAGCTTTCTCTAACCAATCCTTTCTCCATCAAATCCTGGACTTTCTTCTTGACTTCTTCATTCTCCTCCAGCGTCAATCTGTATGCTACTTTGTTTGGTAAAATTTCTCTTGGTATAAGGTCAATGTTATGAATTATACTCCTGATGGGTGGAAATGAACAAGGTAAATCATCCACCACTATATCAATGAAATTCTCCAACATTTCCTAAATGTCATATCTCAGACCATTCATGTATCTGGCGACCTTCTCATCATCATTTTCATGATGACCATCTCTAATGTTTAATCTGTAGAACTCCTCAGTGTACTCCTTCACTGTCATTCCGTTCTATCTCACACTTTTCATTCTTCGAAACAAGTTAATTTGGTATTCTATGGGTATAAACTTGGCTTTCATCTTTGCAACCATTCTATCTCAGTTTTTTATTTTTTGCTTGCCTTTGCAATGCCTGTCAGCCTGTAGTTCATCCCACCACAGTGTTGCATGCCCTTTGAGTCTAGTGACAACATGTTTGACTTTCTTATCTTCCTCGATATCTTCATAATCAAAGTACTTATCCAAAGCTCTAAACCAATCTAGCAGCTCTTCAATGTCTAAGTTTCCTTCATACATCGATTTGTCCATATTTTCCCTGGCACCTATTCTTGCAATAAATATGAATAGACATTCTTCTACAGCATCTTCAACTATGACTTCTTCTCTAGCTCCAGCCTCATTTTCACTTTTAGCCTCACTGGCATCTCTATCATCAACTGTCCGTCTCTGTGTTGTCTCCATAACATCTAATCGAGCATGGAGTTCTCTCATCTCCCTTTCCACAGATGGATTGGGCTTTGGTATGTCTTGAAGTCTTCTGGGTGTCATTGTTTCAAATATTTTCAAGAGGAATTCAAATCAAAACTTGCCTTCTGTCTCCTCTCGTCTACAGAAAACAGTGGTTGTAAGCTCTGATACCACTTGACGTAGCACCCCTACCTCAATAGGTTCTGCAAGACCTCTCGGTCTAGGATCGTTCTTAATATCCCCTTTGAGTCTGAATGATGTTTTGATTCCCCATGGGAATATTCTACACACAAGTGTTTATCCACAGGTCCTTCCTAGAAGTTACGCCTATGCGAATAGGCACCAAGCACCAAATCTCATCCATGTGACCAGCTGATGTGACCACACTTTTCACCCAAATGGTTTATCGGGTTTCACAGCTTTGTGATCACTGATGTGAGTCCCTCTGACTCATCAATCCCCGAAACCCTGAAAGGCTAATGGGTCCTTTAACTCCTCCCTTGAATTTAATTGATGTGACCCCCGACTACGATCTAGGGCCAAATCCTTCGACAGTTCATAATTTTGTGTACCGACGATTTTCAATGCAACAACACCTTTCACTGATATCTGAAATCACAATGATTCCTCATCATGATTGATAGCTTTGAGCTTCCCATGATATGATGGTCTTGATTCTATCGGGACTTCACGAATTGGGACTTCACAACTCTCAATTCTGAGTCACAACGTCCTCCATGCCTCGACTTCTGAAATGGAAAATTCAAGCATGCGATCAATGACACTCTTTGATTCGGATCCAACAACCACTATCCCTCCTGAGCTTATGAGTTTTGAAAGAAACTCAGCCTTAATCTTCTTGCTGGTCTGCAAGATCAAACGACCCAC
>JASDQU010243432.1:37022-57848 GCA_032191745.1 Picea mariana | reverse complement strand
TTGCCTTTGCGCTTTCTTTGTTGGCTCGCTTATGATGCTCCTGCATCATACTCCCCTGGTTGAAAAATTCATGAACTCATGTTCATGAGCTCTTGTACTATCTTTCCATGTCTTTGGATATCTTCTTCACTTTCCCAACTGACATCCTCAATCGGGTGTCCTTTCCATTTGAAAAAATATTCAAAGTATAACTTCCTTCGGGTCTTCTTTCCAACTCTCTGATCAATTATCTTTTCCATCTGTGGCTTTTCAGCTAAAGGCAACTGTTTGACCCACTG
Organism: Picea mariana; assembly: GCA_032191745.1. Taxonomy (NCBI): domain Eukaryota; kingdom Viridiplantae; phylum Streptophyta; class Pinopsida; order Pinales; family Pinaceae; genus Picea; species Picea mariana. The sequence goes on along the minus strand of JASDQU010243432.1, from coordinate 57,570 downwards.
AACCTCTTTCTGATTCTCTAATCCCTCTATTTCATCTTCTCTGTAAGGATAAAAATTCGCTATATTGAATATGGGTGATATTCCTACCCCATCTGGTAATTCTATTTCATAAGCATTAGCCTCAAATTTCCTCAAAATCTTACACGGTCCAATTTTCTTCATTTTCATCTTATTGTATGTTCCCCTTGGGAACCTTTCTTTTCTGATATGCGCCAGAACCAAATAACCTACTTAAAACTGAAGTTCTCTCCTATTTTGATCTGCTCTGCGCTTGTATTCTTGGTTAGAATTCTTTAACCACTCTTTGAATTTGTTGTGGAGCTCTTGCATCTCTGTTCCAAAATCCTCTGCTCCATCATTTCTGAATTCGATCTGCCCTAAGTATCTCAATTCAAATACTCCTCTCAGCTGCATTCCATACATTATCTGGAATGATCTCTATTCTCTTCTTCTGTTAGGTGAATCCTTATATGAAAATTCCACTTGCGGCAGAATCTGATCCCACTGACTGCGATGTTTAGCTACTAAACTCCTCAATAAATCTCCCAAATGTTGGTTCACTACCCTTGTCTTTCCATCTGTCTGAGGGTGATATGCTAAGTTAAAAGACAATTCTATCCCCAGCTTCTTCCACAGTGTCCTCCAAAAATGACCAACAAATTTGGTATCCCTGTCCGAAACAATACTTCTGGGTAAGCCATGAAGTCTAACAACTTCTTTGAAAAATAGATTTGCAATGTGAGTTGCATCACTGGTTTTCTTACATGGAATGAAATGTGCCATTTTTGAAAATCTATCGACTACCACAAATATGGAGTCACAACCCCTTTGTGTCCTTGGCATTCCTAACACAAAATCCATGCTTATCACATCCCATGACCTCTCTGGTACTGGCAATGGTTGATACAATCCTGTATTTTGTCTTTTCCCCTTTGTGTGCTGGCAAATTCTGCATCTGTTCATGAATTTCTTGACATATGTCCTCATCCTTGGCCAATAGTATAAGTTGTTCAATTGTGCAAACATTTTTTCATGGCTAAAATGTCTATCCAATCCCCCACTATGTTTTTTCTTCAAAAGATTCTCTCTCATAGAACTCTTTGGAATACACAACTGGTTTCCCTTGAATAATAGTCCATCCTGAACCAAGTATTCAGTCCATTGGATTTTGTCTTTGAGAAATGGATTTTCACATGCTTCATAAGAAAGTTTAAAATATGGATCATCTCTGTACATGTCCTTGAAGCTATCAAAACCTAAGGTCTTCACACGAAACTCCTACAGAATCAAACATTTCCTGCCCAATGCAACAACAACCTTGTTAGTAGTTCTAGAAATGTGTTTTATAACAAAAGTAACGTTCTGCATATATTCAACCCATTTCGCATGGTTTTGGTTCAAGTTTTCCCGTCGGGTTATGAATTGTAAAGCATTGTTATCGCTATACAAGACAAACTCTTTCAGAATCAAGTAGTGCCTCCACTTCTTTAATGCCTATATGATTGCATAAAATTCTTTATCATACGTGGAATATTTCACTTTGGCATCATTCAACTTCTCAGTGAAGTATGCATTTGGTATATTGTCTTGACTCAAGACTGCTCCAATCACAAATCCACTTGCGTCACATCTGACTTGGAATGTCTTACTAAAATCTGGCAGAACTAGAACTGGTTGTCCAGTTATTTTCTCTTTCAACAACTTGAAACTTTTCTTTGCTTCCTCTATCCAATGAAAAGATTTATGTCTTTTCTTGATTGTTTCCATCATTGGTGCACATATCCCACAAATATTTCTGATGAACTTCCTGTAAAAACTAGCCAATCCATGGAAGCTTCTAGCTTCAAAGATACTCTTTGGTGATGGCCAATCTCTAATTTATTTTACTTTTTCAGGATCCATCTTCAACTCATTCGAAGAGATCACAAACCCCAAATAAATGAGTTCTTTCCTTATGAAAGGTGAATTCTTCAAATTTATCAACAACTTCTCTTCCTGCAACCTTCTCATTATTAGAGTTAAATGTCTCAAGTGTTCCTCCTCAGTCTTACTGAATATTAGTATATCATCAAGATACACAATCACAATTTTTCCAATTAAATCCTTCAAGACTTCGTTCATCAATCTCATAAAAGTACTAGGCACATTGATCAAACCAAACGTCATGACAATCCATTCATACAATCCTTCATTCATCACCTTCTCTCATTTGAATCTGATGATATCCTCTTTTCAAATCAATTTTTGAAAAAAACTTTGCTCCACTTAAGCAATCCATCAAGTCATCCATCCTCGGTAAAGGAAATATATACCCGATGGTGATTTTGTTTATAGCCCTTGAATCTGTACACATTCTCCATCCACCATCTTTCTTTGGACTTAGCACTATTGGAACAACGCATGGACTCAAGCTTTCTCTAACCAATCATTTCTCTATCAAATCCTAGACTTTCTTCTTGACTTCTTCATTCTCCTGCGGTGTCAATCTGTACGCTACTTTGTTTGGTAAAATTTATCCTTGTATAAGGTCAATGTTATGAATTATACCCCTGATGGGTGGCAATGAAAAAGCTAAATCATCCACCACTATATCAACGAAATTCTCCATCATTTCCTGAATTTACTCCGGTAGATCGTCTATTCAAGTACTTGTCAAAATGAATCCGGGTTTCCTAACCACAACAAATTGCATGTATTCTTCTTTATTGACTTCATCAAGAAGTTCCTTCCCACTCATGAGAAGTATAGTATTTCTTTCTTCTGCTTTCACCCTCTCATCTTTAATTGGTAGAAACATATGCGTCCTACCACTCTTCTCTAAGGTGTAAGTGTTCCTTCTCCCGTCATGAACAACATTTCTGTCATATTTCCATGGTCTACCGAACAAAAGATGGAAGACATCCATGGGTATAACATCACATAAAATTTAATCCTTATATCTCCCTATCTTAAATTCAACTAAACATTGTTTAGTGACAGTTACCTGGTGTCCCTTTTGCAACCACAAAACCTTGTATGGGCTCAGATGCAACTGTCTCCAATTCTAGCTTTTCCACCATTTCCGTGGATACTAAATTATCTGTGCTTCCACTATCCATAATTACCTTGCATACCCTGTCCTTGGTCTTGCAATAGTTTCTAAACAAACTATTTCTTTGGATTGGATTCTCTATCTCCTCTTGATTTAAGAGAATTTTCCTCATCATTAAGGATCTTCCACCTTCTGCATCTTTTGCCTCAACATTTTTCTTCTACGCTTCTAAAATGTGAGCTTCACCTCCATCTCTTTTCCTATCGGGACATTCAAAAGACTTGTGTCCAATTTTTCCACAGACAAAACACTTTATCTCACCACCTCTGCCTCTTCCTCTTCCTCTGGCTCGTGGAAAAGTACTTATGTCGGCAGATTGTCTTCTCTGTGAACTTCCTCCTCTTTCTGGGTGAGTATGAGGTTTCTTTTCTTCCTCCTTAGGCTTCTGTGCTTTGGCCTGGGCAATTTCTTTGCCTCTGCTCTGACTTCTACCTCTTCCTCTTTGACTTTGTTTTCAGGCCAATTTCTCTTCAGCCTTCAGAGCAATATGATAAGCATCTTCCACATTTCTAATCGTCATCATGCTCATCTCATCCTAAATGTCATATCTCAGACCATTCATGTATCTGGTGACCTTCTCATCATCATTTTCATGATGACCATCTCTAATGTTTAATCTATAAAACTCCTCAGTTTACTCCTTCACTGTCATTCCCTTCTGTCTCAAACTCTTCATTCTTCAAAACAAGTTAATTTGGTATTCTATGGGTATAAAATTGGCTTTCATCTTTGCAACCATTCTATCCCAGTTTTTGATTTTTTGCTTGCCTTTGCAATGCCTGTCAGCCTGTAGTTTATCCAACCACAGTGTTGCATGCCCTTTGAGTCTAGTGACAACATGTTTGACTTTCTTGTCTTCCTCAATATATTCATAATCAAAGTACTTATCCAAAGCTCTAAACCAATCTAGTAGCTCTTCAATGTCTAAGTTTCCTTCATACATCGGACTGTCCATCTTTTCCCTGGCACCTATTCTTGTAACATATCTGAATAGACATTCTTCTATAGCATCTTCGACTACGACTTCTTCTCCATCTCTAGCCTCATTTTCACTTTCAGCCTCACTGACATCTCCAGCATCAACTGTTTGTCTTTGTGTTGTCTCCATAACATCTAATCGAGCACGGAGTTCTCTCATCTCCCTTTCCACATCTGGATTGGGCATTGGTCTATATTGACGTCTTCTGGGTGTCATTGTTTCAAATATGTTCAAGAGGAATTGAAATCAAAACTTGCCTTCTGTCTCCTCTCGTCTACAGAAAACAATGGTTATAAGCTCTGATACCGCCTGACATAGAACCCCTACCTCAGCAGGTTCTACAAGACCTCTCAGTCTAGGATCATTCTTAATCTCCCCTTTGAGTCTGAATGACTCTTTGATTCCCCATGGAAATATTCCACACACAAGTGTTTATCCACAGGTCCTTCCTAGAAGTTACGCCTGTGTGAATAAGCACCAAGCGCCAACTCTCATCCACGTGACCACACTTTTCGCCCGAATGGTTTATCGGGTTTCACATCTTTGTGATCACTGATGTGAGTCCCTCTGATTCATCAATCCCTGAAACCCTGAAAGGATAATGGGTCCTTTAACTCCTCCCTTGAATTTAATTGATGTGACCCTCGACTGCGATCTGGGGCCAAATCCTTTGGCAGTTCAGAATTTTGTGTACCGACGATTTTCAATACAACACCACCTTTCACCAATAGCCGAAATCATGATGATTCCTCATCATGATCGACGACTCAGAGCTTCCCATGATCTTATGGTCCTGATTTTATCGGGACTTCACGAATCGGGACTTCACAACTCTCGATTCTGAGTCACAACATCCTCCAGGCCCCGACTTCTGAAATGGAAAATTCAAGCATACGATCAACGACACTCGTTGATTCGGATCCAGCGACCACTATCCCTCCTGAGCTTATGATTTTTGAAAGACACTCAACCTTAATCTTCTCGCTAGTCTGCAATATCAAACGACCCATAGAACTTCACGATTCTCCCTCTGAGAATTTTGACTGTTCGTTCAAACTTCTCAAAGACTCTTGGCCAAATAGCTTGGTGTCTCTCCTTCTGATATTATCTTTTTCACGGTGATTTTGAACCTTATTATTCCTTTGAACACTTCAAAGGTTCTAACCCTTCTAAATTTGGAATCTCACTGTAACTCCTGGAATCTAAGGAATCCATGCACGCACACCTTGTGGCATTCACAATAACCCCTGGTTATTTCACTGTTCAACTCTGTGCACTCATTTTCCACAATAGTTCTCCAACATTTCTCCTCGGTTGGAAAAGTCTAAGACTTCTACTTGATGGTGCACACCTTGCATGGCTCTATACGATACCTGCACTCCAGCTGGTATGAGAACAATGGTATCCCCCCTGATATTTTCTGAGATAAAAATCAAAACCCTATCAACGCACTCTATGCGGACCTTCACTGCACTCTTTGCAGGAATCCTCAGGATGAGAAACAATTGAAACTCATACTTCTCCTCTCACAAACTTCATACATTCAACATGAAATCAAGAGCATACACACACATAACATTAAGACAAATGCATAATAGAGAACATAAGAAAAACTGTAAGCATACCATTAAAATATATGTAAACAACGACCACCACAACACCATGAAATGGAATCAAAGCATTTTTATATTAATCCCAATGCTCCTATACATGGTTCAATAGAAAAAACTATCTGCTTATACCATCCTACAATCTTTGTTCTTCTCTATGCTCTCTTGCTCTCTACATCTCTACAGCTTCCAATGAGAATTCTTATCTCAACAATACATACGAGGGTTCCTTTTATGAGTTTTCCCTCTTACCACTCTAAGCTATCTAATTGGAATTAAAATCTATCTAATTTACATTCATTATAATTAAATTCCTCCATATCGGACAGATGAGAGCAATGCTCAAGATCTATTTACAATATCCAAAACATAAATGCAAATACGTTCTCCTAACTATTACATTAATGTTCCTTCATTCAAATTCAAAATGTCTCAAAATATGGGCTGGTGCCATTCCAGATGTCCTTGCCTTTGCGCTTGCTTTGTTGGCTCGCTTACGATGCTCCTGCATCAAAATACCCCAGTTTTGATCTCTAGTTCAATATTGTGTATGTACATGATGAATGGATATAAGACAACAAATTTAATTGGTAACCAAACATTTAAGGGGCCACATGAGTCTTCATAATAATACATGGTCCCATCATGCCATGCAAATTTAAGTTATACCTTTTTCCATGTAATTGAACTATCATATGGTTCAAGGTTTTGAGGAGAGATTTTGAATGTTTGGGTGTCGTTTGAATTAACAGAGAGACCAAGCTATCAAGAGCTCAAATTACTTTGTGAAATATAATTTGGTTGGAGGAAATTGAGAGACTTAACCCTCAACAAATTGATGTGAGCATAGTATAATTGAATTATGCAAAGCTACAACCATGAATTATGTGAGAATTTTGGTTGTATCGAAGATAACCATTATTATTGAGAAATTCACTATAGCTAATAATCCATGGAATCTCGATAATGATATTTTCTAGCTATGCTTTGCTAGACATTTCGAGGGAAGTGGGTGCTAGAAGGAAAAACCCCCCTATGACTACACTAGGGTTCATAATGTAGGTAGATCAATTAACCATCTAAAAGTCAACTACTTATCTAACTACCCCAAACATACCAAAACTCATACAAGAAAATAAAATATGAGAGGGATCAGGTAACTATACCTCTACTCCACGTCCGGTGATGATCCCCTAGTGCTTGAAAGCTTCCCTAACTGCACACCTCCTCCCAAGGCCGACCTGCATTCAAAGATAGAAAAACAAAAATCTACAACCATGATATTCATATACAAATTAGGTTTATATGTTAGAATGTCAAAACATAAACCATTAAAATAATTCAATACACCATGATTTGGGACAGGAAAAGTAATTCTTTTATTAATAACTCAATGATTATACCTTTACAACCAAAGCCAACTACTGCTCCACGAACCTGTTCTGGGCTCCTCTTCACCAAGCTCAAAGTGCACCTTTGTTTGGATTCTCCTCTCAACCTTCTAATCTCTTCTTAGGAAGTGAATGGGTTCTGATGGAGGAAGAAGGGATAATTGGGAAATGTTGAGGCAATTCTCACAAAAGGGATGCAATTACTTGGGGCAAGGAGGGGATGTGAAATGGGTATATTTTCACTATTCTTATGTCTATATGTCAAATGAGACCCCAACACCTCCTTTTATATGAAAAAAGGATGGTTATTTGGTTGGGTGACGGGCTATAGGCGGTGAATTAGTTGGGAAACTACCCAATAGCTCGTAATCTCAATGAATTCCTTGAAACTTTTGCAAGCATATGCAGGATGTAGTGGTGAAGAATGTGTATGTATGCGGGATATAGTGGTGTAGCAAGCATATGTATGCGAGTAGTATTGGTGCAGGATGTGTACATATTCAAAAAATGGGTTTTTTAGAAAAGCAACTCAATAGTGGCTTGGAAAAAAATGCAAGTAAGAGGGCCAAAGGCCAGGTATGCATGTGTAGAGAAATTTAGGGTTATAACAAATGCCCCCTAATGTGTGAGGTCAGAAGAGCATATGATGACCGAAATACATTACAAAATATTCACCAATGTACGAAACGAGTGAGCTCGGTACCAGAGTTCGAGAGGTGTCATCTGCAAAAATAACAATTGTCTCTTTGAGGCAGGAATACCCATGATCGTGATGAAATAAATCATGGTTGCCAATCAAATACACTACAAATCCATGTCATATAACTATATGAAGTGTATTAGTGAGCAATACACAATGGATCTACATCTTAAAATAAAAAATATACAAGTATGGTATGCATCTTCAAGAAGCCAATAACGCTTGATGGCTAGAGATGAGGTCTTTAGAGTTAGAGAAACAACTTCAAGATCTTCAAAACTCGGGTAGGAGTACAATGTGAGTGTATGAATTCACTACCCAAAGGTTTTCAACGAATCATCAAGAAAAGACAAGGGGATCTTGATGATCAGGAAAATAACTTCATTGATTTCGAACAAAGACTTGATTGGACTTTTGGGATGGTTGGGTCATGAGGTCAAGAGACAAACTGCAGAAAGGTCGAATCAGGTTGGGTGAAAATTCCCTTGGACAAAAGCATGAAAGATGATCAGATTCAGGCAACATGACATTGACATAAGTTCATAATGCACGAGGCAACATAAACTCTCCAAGTGTTTGGAAGAGTAACCAAACGGAGGAGGACACAAATCTATGTAGCGAGAACAAATTCTTAAGGTCATATTAGATCCCAAATTCTTTACAAACAAACAAAAGGATGTGATTTGTCTAAGGGCGACTCATTATTCTACCAAAACAGAATATATATTTCCCATCCCCTCTTTTTGGGTATTTTTTTTTAGTCTTTTTCATTTTTTTAAAGATCTTGAAAAAGAATAAAATAATGCTATGTTACAAAGGAGGAATGAGTGTCACAAGAAAGCATACTAGTTCCAGGCGCAAGGAACACACTAATTCTTAGAGAAAGGTTACATGTGCAGGAAAAGGACACTTAGGGAAAATTCCTCCATGGGTCAAGGTGTCAGGTCACAGAGGCAAAGTGCTACAAGGCTTACATATGAGGCATGCTTCAAAGGTTCAGTTGAGAGCAACTTGACGTCGTAATTAGGAAAAATACGTAGAGATGCAAATGCGATTAGTAAGACACAATGAAACCCCCTTCAATTAATTCTTAATGAGCCCAGAGAAGGTAAGCTAGATAGTTTTTTCATTTTTAGAGAGTCTGAAAAAAACATAAAAGAAGGCTCCAAGGGGTACCATTTTCGGAGATAGTCTAGTCTCTTCGAAAAAGGGGTAAAATTGCACCGAAAATACGTCTATTCAAAACCATTTTAAGGAGTGTGAAAAAGAGAAGATCACTCAAAAATATTTTCAATTTTAAGGAGTTTGAAAAGAGCTTAACTATGGACTCGTAGTCTTTTTCTGATTTTAGTCCCCTTAGCTCAAAAAAGTATAAAAGTTACTGAGGATAACTCTCTCGGTGATACGAATCTCCCGAGATGTACCTTTTTTCTCTATAATCCACAAGATGGAGAAAGGGGTAAACTCATGCCAGTGGATGTTCTTCTGTACCAATTTAGTGAGTGTGAAGGAGCAAGGTCACTCAACGATATTTTCAATTTTAGGGAGTCTGAAAAGAGCTTAACTATGGACTCTATGGGGGTTCCTTTTTCTTAGGTAATATCGAAGGCCCGAAAAAGGTGATAAACCAAAACCAAGGAGAATGTTACCTTTTCGTAAATTTAGTCCCTCAGGCCCGAAAAAAGGGTTAAAATTATACCTGAGAATACTCTTCTAGCTAACTGAAGTTCCTAGAGTATACCTTTGTTTGTAAAATTGACCATCCAGACCGAAAAAGGGGTAAAATACCGCCGGACAAACGTGCCTTCAAATTTGAGTTTGGTGAGCGTGAACAACAACAAGATCGCTCGGCAATATTTTCATGTTTAGAGAGTCTGAAAAGGGATTAAAGAAGACTCTAGAAGGTTACTTTTCTCGGTTAATCTAGACAAGATCAAAAAGCATAAATATAGTCTTGTCGGATGTTGCTTTCGGATTTTCAAAGAGAGCTTGAAAGAAAAAAAAGCGTTCTCATTTTGGGAGTCTCGAGGGTGAGGCCGAGAGTGATGGTGCATCATACAAATGAGGATAAATATCATAATCATGACATGACTAACAAGGAATCCTGAGCCTAAAGTCATTATAGACATCATGGACGCCAAAATGGAACAAGGATCTATCTAGGGAAGCCATGTAAAGGTAGGCTCTACCACCTAATCATGACACTTCTAAAGAAGCAATGGTGGTTCTGTGTCACACGTCGGTGGGATCGATCCTATGGCAAAGAGGAAAAGACAACAATATGTCAAAAGTGGAGGTGTAATCATGACTTATATGAAAAAAGTTGGAAAAAATGAATTTTACCAAAGGACCTTTAAAAGTGACCCACCTCCCCAAAAGTTACCCAAACCAAAAAGAGAAGTTTATCATAACATCCAATAACAAACTCAAGAATGGCATTAAATGATTTCCAAGCCAGAAAAAATGACAAAGGGGTTCAAAAAGGTGGCAAAAAGGGCCAAAAAGTCTATAAATAGAAGTTGATCGCTCATTTTCACCATTGAAATTTAGAATTAACCAAAAGGTAAAAAAATACCCCTTTTCTAAATAAGTTGATTACGGGAGATCGAGTGGATGAAATGAACTTTCGATCAGACCAAGTAAGTACAAACTCATTCCTCCTACATTTCCATTCTTATTTTGTGCATTATTTTTTATTTTTGGGGGGGCATGCTTTCCTAAAAAAGGGAGGCCCTACGTGTATGCGGGTTTTCCAAGGACAACCCGTGTATGTACTTGGGCAGAAAACAGTTTTCCTGCGTACATACACGACTGTGACCAAAACAACCTCTGTACACCCTCAACAACATGGAAAAAATTAAAATGCAAGAGCTAACTCCCATTTGAACTGTCATGGAACATTATGTATGTCCACTGAAGGGAGAGGGAACACGAGGATATTGATATCTTGGCCGATGAGGACCCTACTGCCATTGCTACATTGAAACAATGTGGGATGTGGAAGCTCTTTCGGTGCCTATTTATGAGGGCATAACCCAGGTTATTGAACACCTTGGTAGACTATTGAAATCAAAATGGAAAGGAATTTATGATAGAGGGGAATTAATTGACTCCAGTGACCGAGGACATATACTTCTTGACTAGCCTCTCGAGGAGAGGGGAACCAGTCAATCTATGCACTTTTCCCCCTGGGCCTTTCAACATTCAAGACTACATCAGGATGCATTGCGAAGTCGACACTGAGAAAGTAGGTTATCAAGTTCCCATCAAAAAGATCACCAACCTATCACTAAAGGTGATCCTATTACTTATTGGGAGGATCACTAGATCCGCGGCCTTACACCAGGCTTCCCAGCGCACATGCATTGTGTAATTTAGTGACTGGAGGCACATATTTATGACTGGATCATGACCATGCTCACTTGCATGAAGAGGCAGTTGACAAAGTCCCGAGAGAGTAGCAACAAGAACTTTAGGTTTGACACCATCCTATGCTCGTTATTCTTCGATAGGGTGCCCAGTCTGAGTCCCAAAGAGACTGTACGGGGGCATGTGGCCTCCTTCCCAACTGTATGCAGATGGGAAGAACTACTGCCATGAAAGGGGGTAGGGAGGACCATAGGGTCCTTCAATGACAAATTATTTGATTGGTGGGCACGACAGATTCCAATGATAGAGGACTACTCCTATGCTAGAATAAACTTCTCCAGATATATGAACATGCCCGTACCTCCCGAAGAGGAGCGAGGAGAGCTAGGTACATGTTTTTAAATTTATTTGATTTTTAGTTTCTTTTATATAGATNTATGCATCATAGTACTGACATCTATGTATATGTTATGTACAAATGTGGGACCAGTGCACCCGACAGCCTTCACTAGGAATTGATGACGTCCTAGACCAGAGGTGGGACCAGTAGCAACTGGTGGACCAGTATTCATAGGGGGACCTCCAGCCGGAGAGGCTGAGAGAGTTTTGAGATGGGTGGAGCGGAAACTCACCATGCTCACTCGCATAATTCCTATGGTCGAGATCAAGGATATCCTACCTTCTATGCAACCTCATGTAGTGGGGGTGACACGGACATGGGTCCAACATTTTTGGCGTTTGTCCAACGCTGTCGTTCACTACGGCAGGGCCAATAGGCCTCGAGCTTAGATAGGTTTGACTCTTATGTGCCAAGAGAACGTTTTGTATATTTTTTAGGGCATAAGCCCCGCGATGTATACCAGATATTGTTTTTGAGGCGTTCACGCCTACCTATGTACTTAGACACTTTTTGAAACACACACACACACACACACACACACACACACACACACACATATATATATATATATATTATTTACATCTTTTATTGTGTTATGGATCAAATATTTTTACAAATGTATGTACATGTGTATATGTGTGCTTCTTTTTATGTGTGTGCAACATGCCAATCTAATACTTGATTAGCTAGAGTATATGTTATTTGATTTAATCTCCTAGGAACATGGATATACATAATGTAATCAAAGAAACATTCTAAGAGACGTACCCTAAGGAAACATCAGTGTAAAGTAGGATCATAAATGCGATAAACTCCATTTAACTGGGACACAACCAATTGAGCATCTAAGTAGACTTAGAGGTGAGATATTCCATGCGACAAAGCATCACTAAGAAAATATATTATTGTGGTGTACTCAGCGAGATTGTTTGTGGTGTCACCTAGACAGATACCTCTGGAAGATAGCAATTGGCCTTCAGGTGTAAAAATCACCCAAGCTGCAGAAGAAAGCCTTCGAGTGTTTCGGCTAGAACCGTCCGCAAAGCCAAAGAACACCTATGATTCACTTGACATTTGCCACAGTGAAAAAGATTACATAAATAACGACATTTTCATAAAACAAAAAAGACAAAAAAATGTATAAGAACTATAGATATGTATAAGAAGTCACCCAGGCGACCAAACTAAGAGTAATACTTCTTGAGGTAGAGCCCATTTCTAGGCTCCAGCAAGACATTTCCCTTAAAGTCAACCAGATGATAAGCACCCTTCTTTAAGACCTCTTTCACGATGAAAGGTCTGAACCACATGGGTTTGAACTTGCCTTCCCCTAGGGGATCCTTGTCTTGATCATAGACCAGGACAAGATCAACTTCAGATAAAATCCGAGGATGAACAGACCGAGCATATTGACACTTGACTCATTTATTGTGAGCCTCATTAGCTAAGGCTGCATCATGACATTTCTCATTGAGATCCTCTAGATATAAGAGGTGTTCCTCAAGTGGTGAAGTCTTTGGCAGTAAATCCACTACCAACTTTAAAGACGGGATCTAACATTCAATAGGAAAGACTGCTTCTAGCCTGTATACAAGTTGAAAAGGTGAGAAATTGGTGGCAGTATTTACAGACATTCGGTAGGCCCATAATGTTGAGTACAACATCAAATGCCAATTTGACTTAGCAAAATTGTTCATTCATTGAAGAATAGTCTTGAGGGACTTATTCACAGCTTCCACCTGACCATTCACCTCAGCCCAAGCTTTGATGTTAACTCGGACATCATTTTTTTTGGAAGTTATTGCCATGGTCAGTGACAATCTCTTTCGGGATGACGAACCTTGCTACTATCTGGTTAAAAATGAAGAGAGTCATTGTTTCACCATCATTGTTAAATGTTGGCATAGCCTCGACCCACTTTGTGAAGTAGTCTATCACTACAATGATATAATGATGCCCCATGGTTGAAGCCAAGTGACATGTAGTAAAATCAATCCCCCACTTAGTGAAAGGACCAACAACGATGAAGGGAAACATGGGAGCAGGATGTGCCCTCATCTTCTAAGAAACGATATGACATGGGTGTCACTTCTTGACCAACTCAATGCAATCCTTGATTAACCTAGTCCAAAAGTAACCAGCTCGTAGAATATTTTGGGTTGTTTCCAACCTAGAAAAATGTCCACCACATGCTCTAGTGTGGCAGTCATTAAGAATGATTTATGCTTCCTCGTGTATAAGTCACCGGTGAAGAATACAATCTATGCCTCGATGATACAAAGTGTCATCAAGTATGAGATAGTTTCATTCCTGATGGTGAATTTGTTGACGTTTGTCGCAATAAGTAGAAGCAGGGAACTTCAAAGTCTGGAGATAGACTAGTATATCTCCATACTAGGGGTCCGAATATGCGATAAAAAAAAGATATCCTTTAATAGATGATTCTTCAGGTGTAGAATCACTTGATTCGACCAAAAGTTTCGAAATGAGTTCCGCAAAGACCAACGACTTTTTGGATTTCATGGAAAAAATTCCAAGTCAAATTCCTGGAGGATTACAATCCATCTATTGATCTTTCCGCTAATGACCCGTCATGTCAACACATATTGAAATGGATTAACAATGGCAATGACGATGGTCTTGCGATGCAGAATATAATGACGAAACCATTGGAGAACATGCATTGTTTCCAACGCAAGTTTCTCAACATGGGAATAGTTGAGTTATGGCCCAACCAGGCCTCGACTTAGGTAATAAATAACATGCTCCTCGAGAAGATCATCCTCTTGAACCAAGACCATGCTAATGGTCGAATTTGCAGTGACCAAGTACAACAAGAAATCTCTATTATAATTGGAAGGTCAGAGCAGAGGGGCAGACGTAAGGGCAAGTTTCAATGCTTCGAAAGAGAACTGAGCAGCTTCATCCCAACAGAAAGGGACTCCCTTTTTCAATAAGCGCATGAACCCTTTAGTGATCTCGATGTATTTTGCGATAAAAAGATGAAGAAAGTTCGCTTTCCTCTGTAAGCTTTGAAGATGTGGTATTGTGCACGGGGGAGGAAAATGAACTATTGTCTCAACCTTAAAAGGATTGACCATGATCCTTGTTTTTGAAACTATGAAACCTAAGAGATGACCCAAATTCACACAGAAACTGCACTTATTAGGATTCAAGCGAATATGATAGTAGCGACATCGTTCAAACATTAGTCGGAGGTGTGTGGCATGATCAGATCTCTTGCGAGAGCGTGATGCTATATCATCAAGATAATCCTTGACTATATGTATAAGGTCATGGAAATAAAAATATATGGCCTGCTGAAAAGTGGCTCCAACATTCTTCAGGCCAAAAGGCATCTTACGATAAGAAAATGTGCCCAAAGAAAAAATAAAAGTTATTTTATGCTAGTCTTCGGGTTTGATCTAAATCTAGTTATATCTCGAAAAACCATCCATGAATGAAAAGACCTCACAGCCTGCACATTCATCGACGATCGGATCGATGGATGGGGTGGGAAAATTATGTTTTGGACAGGCCTTATTCAAGTCATGGAAGTCCATGCACACATAAATTGTACCGTATTTTTTGTTAACCAGAATGGGATTTGACACCCATTCTGTCAACTGCACGAGGTAGATAAAACCGACATTAAGCAATTTCTCTACTTCAGCCTTTATTGTTGTCGCTTTCTGAGGATTTACCAGATGAAGCTTCTATCAGACTAGATTGGTGTCAGGATAAATTTTTATCTCATGTTCAATGATTCTTCGATCAATGCCTGGCATTTCATCAAAAGACCAAGAAAAAACGTCGCATAATTCTTTAAATAACTCTGTATAAATTTGAATCTCTTCGGGGGAGCAATCCACTCCAACGAAAACATTCTCCATGACACCAGGGGTTCTGGAGATATATATAGGGATTTTTTCAGCGATACTTTCCATATTAACCTTAGTGTAAACTGCATGTGTAGCTAGAGGATTAATAGGGAAAGACCTATCTCCAGTCATAGTCAACACAAATTCACCTGCCTCTATTCTTCTTAACTCTGGGAGGAAATAAGATCTGTGATGAAGATCATCCCAGGGTCTGTTTGGACAAGTCAATACCTCAAGAATCACCTCATCTGAGAGAAAGACTAGGTATAAACAATATGTAGTGGAAAGGGAACCTTGAGCCCAAATAGGCTCGAGAACTGGATCTAACTCTTGTGCGGGAGTCGGATCTGGGTCAGCCGAAGCTTGCTAGATAATGTTGTACACAACTTTTTTCGAAAACAAGGGCATGGTCGTTCCATAATTCCCTGTCCCTTCCATCGAGGCCGATGGGGAATCAAGAGTCCATGGATCATGAAATTAATTCATTTGAAATGATGAAATTTGAAAAATATCA
The DNA here is from genome assembly GCA_032191745.1 of Picea mariana. Taxonomy (NCBI): domain Eukaryota; kingdom Viridiplantae; phylum Streptophyta; class Pinopsida; order Pinales; family Pinaceae; genus Picea; species Picea mariana. The sequence goes on along the minus strand of JASDQU010243432.1, from coordinate 41,635 downwards.
TCCCTAGGTTGGTTGGGGCCAATCGATATAAGATTGACATCGCCAGAAGGAAGCAGGTAATCGAAAGTACCCATTAATGATGGACACAAACCAACCCCTACGTTGATAGTGCAGGGATAATTTTTATCAATCATTGGGACCGTGGATGCCCTTAATGAAGGGTCGGGACAGGAGAAGGACAACTAGTCAATAGTTACAATTCATCCCTCATGTGGAAACAACAAGAACCGAAAAAATGTGGCAACCACTGCATGCATTGCATAGGTCCAACTCCTTCCTAACAAAATGTTTTATTCGAGAGGCACATCGACCACTTCAACTTCAATGCACACAGTCTTCCCTCCTAACTACATGAGGAAATAAGGAATGATTCCATGTGGTCTGAATGAATGACCCTCGAAAGTAGTAAGAAATGTAGGCGACGGAGACAAAACAGGTTGGTCAATGGCCTTCCAACATGCCAATGACATCACGCAAGTCTAGGTTCCCTCATTAACCACCATATGGAAGATATTCTGAGTAAAATATTTTGTGGTGTAAGCCGCTACTTTTTGGAACACAACGTGGTAAGGGAGACATAGTTTTAATTCGTTTGGATCGAGAACGATCGTTCCTGGGTTACAAGTCTCTGTAGATCTCAAGGCGGATAACAGAGCCTTTCTCTATGAAAGGTAGCTCTTGAGGACCTCCAAAGCATACATTGCACAAGGGGCTTGTTCCAAATATTCCACCACAGAGTAGTTTTGGGTAGCCCTCGCATTCAGATTATGAGAAGCTTGCTTGAATGCCCCTTTTGGGATGTGTGTCATTTTTTCTCCCATCGTCTTCTCGATCAGGAGAGGAACAGGTGGGTTTGTGGCTTCTTTACCCTTTTTGGCAGATTCTGAAATTCTGTAATCTCATGCCCTGGTTTCTATATGAGCGTCACCTTTCAACATATAAAAATTCATGGCCTAGGTATTACCAGTAGATGTGGGGGGTACCTCAATACCCCCATCCGTGCTCGAAGAAGATGAGGCTTGAGCCATGTTTTTCCCATGTGGAAATGGTTTTATCAGCACAACAGGTTGTTGTCACACCAATAGCTTTTGGGCCTCTGCAAGTTGAGGCAATAGGTGAGTCGGGTGGTCTTCCATGAAAATGTTACAAACATACTTCCACTTTCTCTTCTCTGTGCTGCCCCCACTAGCATTTTTATTAGCCTTCTTATCCCCTTTACCCTTCTTGTTTCATTGTTTTTTCTTTCCTTCAAGATGCTGGTTGGACTTCGGGTTCATTGACCATACAGTTTGTATGTCCGACGTTTGGGTATGGGGAACAACTGAACCAGTGGTTTGGCTGGCCGTTGTCTGTTGTATCAACAATTGTTGCAATTGATTTGACAACAGATCAATGGAATTTCCTTGTGCTAAACCAACTAAATCAATGGAATTAGTTCGAGCTGTTGCACTCTCATTATCGCCTCCTCCTCTGAAAACACACCCGAATTTGCAACGTCCTTGGATAAAAATGGCACCAAAGACTTCAGAAACCACTCCAGCAAGAAAGTTGGTGGGACCTGTGCCTTGATCATGCTCTTCCGACGTCACCATTCTTGAATGTGATCTGAGATATGATCAGCCTTAGTCTGCTCAAAGTTGGCGAGGAATTCGGTGCTGACATCATATATCACGAGTAGTTGGAAATGGTTTAGGAAGACCATTCCCAAGTCACTAAAGTAAGAATACTTTGAGCAGTCGAGATCACTGTACCATTTCATGGCACCCTCAATAAGAGTGTGTTGAAATAGGCACAACTGTAGGAATTCATCTCGCAGCGAGTTTGATGAGAACCATAAGTGGAAATTTGTCACATGAACACCTGGGTCTTTGCCGGGCTTTCCTTTGAATTTTGGAATATCTGAGGGAAATTTAGTCGGCATGGGATCCAATGTGGATCATGAAAATTTGGGTCTTTAAGAAACCTTGAAAATTATGGTAGGTGTAACATTTCCATAAATGGTAGTTTGGGTTGGGTACTATGTACAGGAAAAAGGGGGCCTGGAGTTTGACTGGCACCAGATTTCCATGAAAAGTTGGGTTGCTGGCTAGGGTTCTAGTGGACACTGTGGCATTGAACATCGTATGTGAAATGTGTTTGTTGGGATATCATCGGTTGATTCCCATAATTGGACAATGTGGGTTGGGTAGGGATTTCTCCCTGCGTTGTGTTTCAAATATTTTGTAAGGGGATGCCCCCAGTCGATCCGACAGGCATAGGTACTGAGCCTTCCTCGGGGTTCCATTGACCATGGAAAGGGTTTCCCATGATCGACATCCCTTGCAAGGGAATTGATCCCTAAAAATGATTCCAAATTCCATGTGAGGAGAAAACTCATGTACTTTCCCCTTGTGTAGGAATAGTACCTTGCACAGGATTATGTTGTGCAAAACTAAAGTTTCCCACAGTCGAAGAAAAAGCGTTATTACCAAATGCACAAAACAAAGAGAATGGCATGGATCCCACCGATGCAGCGTAAGAAAGAGTTCCTAAAACTTCTACTACAAACAAGTTGTAGTTAGCACTCAGCCCCATGGGTTGCTGGAAAGCACCACTGAGCGAGGGGGGATGGAGGAGGTATATGACCCCCACCGTAAGGGATAACATTGAAAGGGACTGAGGTGCACCTAGTAGACCCTTGCATGGGAGTGTTTGAGCCCCCTTCCCCCAAACCCATGGTCTGTAAGATGGAGTAGGTAAGGATGGAGTTCGAATCAAAGTTGGGCATCCCATATGAAAATGGAGGGCCCATCACACTCTATGTGAATGAAGAAATGGTCTTCGTCGATGACAGTATCAGACCACTTCCCGAGGTAGATGGGGTTGAGACTATTGTGGTCCGGACTGGCGAAGGTGGGTTAGGAGGAAGCATACCCCCTATGGTAGTATTCAAAAAATGATTGTTATAACCCTAAAGTTCTCTCCATATGCATACCTAGCCTTTGACCCTCTTACTTGCATTTTTTTCCAAGCCATCACTGAGTTGCTCTTCTAAAAAACCCATATCCTGAAGATGTACACATCCTGCACCAATAATGCCTACATACATACGCTTTCTACACCACTACAACCCACGTATGCATGCATGTTGCACCACTACAACCCGTGTATACTTGCAAAAGTTGTAAAAAATAAAAAGTTGCAAGGAATTCGTTGAGATTACGGGCTATTGTGCAGTTTCCCAACTAATCCACCACCTATATCCCATCACCCAACCAAATAACCATCCTTTTGTCATATAAAAGGAGGTTTTGGGGTATCATTCCACATCTAGACATAATAACAATGAAACTCTACCCATTTCACATCCCCTCCTTGCCCCAAGTAATTGCAACCCTTTTGTGAGAATTGCCTAAGAATTCCCCAATTTGCCCTTTTTCCTCCATCAAAAATCCATTCACTTCCAAAGAAGAGATCCGAAGGTTTTGAGGAGAAGCCATACAAAGGTGCACTTGGATCTTGGTGAAGAGGATCTTAGACCAGGTTCATGGAGCAGTAGCCAGCTTTGGTTGTAAAAGGTATAATCATTGAATTATCAATAAAATAAGTACTTTTCTTGTCCCAAAGCATGGCATATTAAATGTTTTTAAATGGTTTATGTTTTAATATTATAACATGTAACCTTGATTTGTATATGAATTTCATGCTTTTAGTTTTATGTTTGTCTGTCTTTGAATGCAGGATAGCCTTGGGAGGAGGCGTGCAGTCAACAAAGATTTCAAGCGTGAGAGGATCATCTCCAGACGTGGAGTAGAGGTATAGTTACCCGTTACTTCTCATGTTTTCTTTTCTTGTATGAGCTTGGGTATGTTTGGGGTAGTTAAATAAGTATTTGAATTTTATACGGTTGTAATCTGCCTACATTCTGAACCCTAGTGTAGTCTTAGGGAAGTTTTAGGGTATTTTTTGGGTGTTTGATTGGTTTTTGTACCTTTCAAGTTTCTGTTGAGTATGTTGAGTCTTTTAAGGGATTATGGTCACCTTTTGGTGCCATACCAGTTCTCCCTTTCCAGTTAGTCAGTTTGTTTTATTTCTTTTTTAAGCAATTACAGAGGTGCATGTGCCCTACAGTGGGTCAACCTACATACATACACGCCCTGTCTAGTAAACAACTAGTGTACATACGCAGACTGTTGAAACAATAATAGTGTACCTGGTTTAATAAAATGTTTTTGAAAAATAGGCAGCCAAACTCTTTCTTGATTGAGGTTTTACTTCTCCGGGTTTCTTGACAGAGTTCAGTGTCTCTGGTTTTACAGTGATATCTTGGGTTAAATGTCAGTTTGCTTGTCTTTTTGAAAGATTTCTTGTGTTTGCTTCTGAAAGGGTTTTAGGTGAGTCATTGAGTTTTTTATCATCCTATTTGGTGTCTTTAGTGAGTCCCCGTGATCTATAGTGGGCCAAAGGTAAGTTTCAGTCTTGTCTTGTATTTCTTTTTCCCCTTTCATTTGCTTTAAAGAAAAGAGAAAATAGATTTATTTCAAGTTTTTCTTGTTTGAAGCATTTTTCAAAAAAAAAGAAAAAGACTTTTATTTCTTAGTTTGGTAAAGTAGTTGGAGTTAGTTATTTTACTT